>JAODXP020000746.1:0-199082 GCA_027497455.2 Sardinella longiceps | reverse complement strand
AATAGTCCGTGAGCCAGGGCCCCAAAATATGAAAACCATTACCGAAAAAGTGGCAAAGGTTACCATACCTTTTCTGAAAGCTTGGAATCTCAGCTTTCCAATGAGGTATGATGGCCATCTGAGAAGAGTAGCTGTTTTGAGTTATCGCACATAATGTAAACTAAGGTAGAGTAAAATTATGCGAATGAATCAAGCAGAACACTGAGATAGCTGAAAATCTAAAAATGGTATAAGAACAAATAAGACATGGATTCCTAAGTTTAAGGGTGTAGCAAACCCAAATGACATTGTTGTTACTGTATAAGGTCAAGGTCATGACCTTTTGGCAAGGTCAATGTCATTTTTTGACATTTTCGCACAGATTGTTTAATTTATTTTCTCAATTTTCCCCACCCAAAGTTTTGTGGCAAAGGCCATCATGCCCTTTCTGAAAGCCAAGAATCTCAGCTTTCCAATGAGGTATGATGGCCATCTGAGAAGAGTAGCTTTTTCAAGTTATCGCACATAATGTAAACTAAGGCCCAGAAAATGATGCTTATAAATCCAGTAGAACACTGAGAAAGCTGAAGATCTAAAAATGGTATAACAATCAATGAGACATGGATTCCTATGTTTTAGGGTGTGGCAAACCCAATTATGACATTGCCATTACTGTAAAAGGTCAAGGTCATGACCTTTTGGCAGGGCCAATGTCATTTTTTGACATTTTCGCACAGATTGTTTAATTTATTTTCTCAATTTTCCCCACCCATAGCTTTGTGGCAAAGGCCATCATACCTTTTCTGAAAGCCAAGAATTTCAGCTTTCCAATGAGGTATGATGGCCATCTGAGAAGAGTAGCTTTTTCAAGTTATCGCACATAATGTGAACTACTGTTGAGAGAATTATGTATAGTAATCAAACAGAGCACTGAGATAGCTGATGGTGTGAGACATGGATTCCTATGTTTTAGAGTGTGAAATGCCATGAATATTGCTATTACAGTTGCCATTACTGTAAAAGGTCAAGGTAATAACATGGTCAATGACATAGATACAGATTGCATAATTAATTTTCTCAATTTTCCCCGTCCATATTTTGGGAAGAAAGATGTGTATATTCTTTAAAATCCCAACAAAATGGTCTTTCAAATGGTATATAACACTTGTGTAATAGCTTAGTGGGGGATCAGATTCTGGCTTTTTACATATTGCAGAGATTCACCAGTGCACTTATGATTCAGATATGGAATATGCTTCATGTTATTCAGTATTCACAGCTCACTGTGCATGATAAATAATATCTGTTTGTATATGGTTGACAAATGTTTAACTAGTCTTCATTCAAGTCCACATCACATCACTAATCAAACTCCTCATCGTACACCTCATCAGAGGAATAGGATTGTTCCTCATCAGCAAGATCATACTTCTTGCATGGCATTAATACCTTTAAGTCTAGACTTAAAACCTTCCTCTTTGACATCTCCTATAGTTATGGATGGTACATGGCATATCATCACTCCCCATGGGGTATTTTGGGAAGGGCTGCCTCTGCTGTTTACCCCTGCTTGGGACAAGGTGGCCACTGACCATCCCCACTGGGCTGGTGAGCTGCGATAGCCTAGTGCTGCCACTTACTGCACACTTGCCATCCTGTACAACTCTTTCTCATTTTTCTCTCCCTCTCCTCACTCTGACATGTAATATATGACACACTTATATCATTAAGTGATAGCCTCCTTGACTGGCCTAATTCTTTTGTTTCTTCTGCTACTACACGCTACTATCATCCCGGCTGAGTGTTGAGCCTCCCGTCCACATGCCTCCTTGCCACCAACCCCTACCTCACCAGCCACATACCAGGACTAGCCTCCTTTCCACCCAGAGTCCCCATGATGGATCCGGCCTAACTGGCCTCCCTGATGACCACTACCTAAATAACGACCTCCATCCAATGAACTCTAATGCCACCTCAACTATTGACTACACCCCCTGACTTCTACCCTATTGACTGTCCCAGAGACAATATTTTTCCTCCCATCTAGTAACTCTCAGAACAACATTCTGTATTCATGTTGTTACTCTGTGTAAACCATGGTCAATCTATGTGTATAGACTACCAACTGTACGGATACTCTATTAGACCCCCGGCAGGTGGGTTGAGCCCATGTGCGTGGATCTGCCCAATGTTTCTTCCTAAAAATGAATTATTAGTAAGCAAAGGAAGTTTTTCCTTGCTCCTTTTACTCATGGGTGCTCCCTGTACTGCCTGTAAAGCACCGTGGGACAATGTATTGTATTTAAGCGCTCAACCTTCTATGGCCCTGCACAGCTTTCCAAGAGGAATAAAATAAGGAATAATATAGGGGAATAAAATTATAATCCTAAAATGATACAATCTGTCCAAAAACTCACTGCCCATGGCAAAAGGTCATGACCTTTGCCTATTAGAGCAATGGCACTGTCAAAATTGGCCATGAGAATCCACGTCTCATTTGTTAATGTTATTTTAGGTGTTCAGTTATCTTAGTGTTCTGCTTTCTACACATAATTTTCTCAACTTTAGTTTGCAATAACATGAAGCAGCAACTCTTCTCAGATGTCAATCATACATCATACATTGAAAAACAGAGATTCCAGGCTTTCGTAAAAGGTATAGTAGCCTTCAGCTTAGTGTTCTGCTTGATTTATAAGCATAATTTTCTCTACCTTAGTTTACATTATGTTCTATAACCCGAAAAAGCTACTCTTCTCAGATGGCAATCATACCTCATTGGAAAGCTGAGATTCCTGGCTTTCAGAAAAGGTATGATGGCCTTTGCCACAAAACTATGGGTGGGGAAAATGGAGAAAATAAATGAAGCAATCTGTGCGAAAATGTCAAAAAATGACATTGACCTTGCCAAAAGGTCATGATCTTGACCTTTTACAGTAACGGCAATGTCATAATTGGATTTGCCACACCCTAAAACATAGGAATCCATGTCTCATTGATTGTTATACCATTTTTAGATCTTCAGCTTTCTCAGTGTTCTGCTGTATTCATAAGCATCATTTTCTGGACCTTAGTTCACATTATGTGCGATAACTCAACAAAGCTACTCTTCTCAGATGGCCATCATACCTCATTGGAAAGCTGAGATTCTTGGCTTTCAGAAAATGTATGATGGCCTTTGCCACAATACTATGGGTGGGGAAAATGGAGAAAATAAATTAAGCAATCTGTGCGAAATGTCAAAAAATGACATTGACCTTGCCAAAAGGTCATGACCTTGACATTTTACATCAATAGCAATGTCATAATTGGGTTTACCACACTCTAAAACATAGGAATCCATGTCTCATTTGTTCTTATACCATTTTTAGATTTTCAGCTATCTCAGTGTTCTGCTTGATTCATTCGCATAATTTTCCACTACCTTAGTTTACATTATGTGCGATAACTCGAAACAGCTACTCTTCTCAGATGGCCATCATACCTTATTGGAAAGCTGAGATTCCAAGCTTTCAGAAAAGGTATGGTAACCTTTGCCACTTTTTCGGTAACGACCGACCCCTCTGGCTCACGGACTATAAGTCGAACCCTGAAGGAGCCATAGTAGCCCATGGAAGCATTATCAGTAGGCTTAGTATTATGCTAAACCATGACCTAAGCATCACGTTATTTCTTGATAAGATGTTTTCATGTTATAACGTGATGATTTCGTATCATGAAATTATGTGATAATTCCGTATCATGAAATAACGTGATAATTCAGTATCATGGAATAACGTGATCATTTCCTATCATGAAATAACGTAATAATTCTGTATCATGAAATAACGTGATAATATCACGTAATAACGTGATAATTTATCATGAAATAACATAATTTAGTATCATGAAATAACGTGATAATTCTGTATCATGAAATAACGTGATAATATCACGTTATAAGGTGTTACTGAGCCAGATTTTTTTTTTTTTAGTTTGGCAGCAATACGCTTCCGTAATGGTGTATTAAAAGCTAGGGAAAATAAATGTATTTTTCACTTAGACTTAGTCATCTAGTTGTAGCAGATTTTATTTGGGAGGGAATACCATTCCAGAGCCGGGGAGCAGCAACAGAGAAGGCTCTGTCTCCTTTTGTTTTGAGGCGATAATGGGAAATTGAAAGAAGTTGTTGGGAGGAAGACCTGAGAGATCTAATGGAAGAGTGAGGACTATGGAGATCACAAATGTAATGTGGAGCTAATGCATTCAAGTCTTAAACAACCCTAATTCAATTACAGTAGTTACAACACATCACAAATTAAAACATTTAAAGAACTATGTAATAGGGTTGTGCACGTAATTCAAGCCATAGTCAAGTAGTCAAAACAACTGTCCCTTTAACACTTCCAGGGTATAACTCTATGCTGTTCCATGTTTAGTAGCCTTTCTTTCACATTATGTGCATGCTCCACTTATTGGCGCTGTGATGCTATATGCCGTTCACAGTGTTATAGGTTGATGAATCACTGAAACAAATTTTGAAACATTAAATCAAAGTACAAAATAATCTTGTTATTTTAAGATCAATTCCCAAAAGATTATCTTTTATTCCTCTTTTTGCTGAACTTTAGCATGTGTATGTAAACTTCTGGTTTTAACTGTAGACAACAGAAAATAGCACAAAGATTATGAACCACGATGGGATAGGCCTGTCTGGGTTTGTATCAGGAGTCATCTGGGTCTATATCCTGACTTGAGTTTGCCTATTGAATACCCCGGATCTAAAACATTTTGCTGTGGGGGAATTACATCTGAGTGATTTATATTTGATACTACTGTATGCATTGCTGTCATGGAAGCACACCTTGAAATGAATGATCTTGGCATATGTCTCAGAGAGAGACTCAGCATAGAAAGGTGTTATTCCCAGCAACATTTCATAGGCACATACACCTAGGGCCCACCAATCACATTCTGTACCATAACCACCCCCACCCTCCACTGCACGCAATATCTCTGGAGACAGGTAATCTGGTGTTCCCACTGCCAAAGAAGAGTGGACCTGTGCAATACACACAAAACTATAATTAATTACAGCTGATCAGACAGGCACTAACTGCATTCAGTCCAGTTCTAGTCAAATAAATGTCACTGTAGTTGTAAATTGATTACATTGAAACTTACCATTCCATCCTCCTGAATTCTCAGACATGATCCAAAATCCCCAAGCCTAACATGGCCATCTACAGTAAGCAGGATATTATCTGGTTTGATATCTCTGAAAGCATGACAACATACACATACAGTATATGATGACAGACTGTTTACAAAAGAGAAGCTACAGATTGCATTAATTAAAGGTTCTTCATTTACAGTATGTGTGCTTGACAGATACCTGTGAACATAGCCAAGCATGTGGACAGAGTCTATGGCCATAATCATCTCTGCCAGATAGAATTGAGCCATGTCTTCTGGGATCCTATCTCCAAATTTACTGAGCAAAGTCAGCATGTCACCACCGACATAATAATCCATAACAAGATACTGAAAAATGGCGAGAGAGAATCAGTAAGAGATAAAGTGCATTGCCACCCATAATGTTAAATTCACACTTTTCTGAAGTGTTTAGGATGAAATAGAATAAGCGACACAAAAATTTGGACGATTGGCTTGCTATTTTCATGCGTGACGCTTAAATCAACCTTAAAACTTGTGCAGCTTAAAGAGTGGTTAGGTGTCTGATGTTCCAAAAGTGGTTAGGTGTCTGATGTTTTGGTATTAGTCGCTTTACCTCATCCTTCACACTCCAGAAAAGGTACTAGACGTGATAAATGATGAACTTCTCTTTTGTTTCAAAATTTTATTATTGAGCATATGCAGGGCCGTTTCAAGGTACTTGGGGGCCCCAAGCAAACAGGACATGGGGGCCCTTCACTCCCCGTAAATACTTACACGAACCACATTGTCATCATTTTCAAACATCATCAATATAATTATTTGTATTGTACAGTTGTCTAACTCCAGTTTAAAGTCGTTTTTTGTTGAAAAACACCACCAACTAAACTACTAAAATGGTTAAACAGTCAATCTTGGGGGCCCCTTTCAGCCTGGGGCCCCAGGCAATTGCCTGGTTTGCCTGCCTTGTTGCGACGGCCCTGAGCATATGAAATAATACATAGAAGCTACCATCAATACAATTCAGGCTCTTTTTATAATAGTTGTGCCTGTGTATTAGGTTATATTAAAATCATAATAAATGAAAAACAGGATTAGGCACAAGGGTATCATAAAGAAAATCTATGAGGATATGATACAATGAAACACCAACATAAAACTAATAATATAAAAAGAAAAATTATAAGAAAAACAAAACTTAACACAAAGGGCATAGCAGGTTGACTAGGACCCCACCCCTACCCCCTCACCCCCCCTCCCTTGAAGGCCCCATCTGCATCAGTAACTATGCTATTACAGCATGTTAGAAGCTAAACTATTGCAATGGCATTGTATTTTTAGGGTATGATTCAAAGGGTTGCCATGTTTTGTCAAAATGTTGGAGGTTGTCTTTCAGAATGTATCTTATTCTTTCCATATGGAGTGTACTAATAAGACTATCCAGCCACATCTTAGATGTGGGCACATTAGGACTTTTCCATAATGTGAGAATTAGTCTCTTTGCCAGTATGAGAACTTCTCTTTTAAGACTCCACATGAACTCAACCATTTCTTCAACATTAATGTCAACAGTTTTTTCCCATGCTGTCAAAGTTGCCGCGTTATCAGTGCAGTACTAGCCTAGCGTTGCCTGCCTACGTACTTCCGCTAAAAAGTCTTAAGCTACACTACTCCGTCTGGCTTTGATTCCATTGGGTTCGTTTTCAGAGAGCAGAGATTGATCTCGCCAATCAGCGAGCAGAAGGGGGGAGATTGACAGTATGGGCGGGAGTTGCGAGAGACTACGTCAACACCCTGTGCTGTGTTTGAGTTTGTAGTCCTTTGGAGAAAAAGAAGCATGGCGGAAGTCAACGCAGTGATTGAAACCGTGCTGGTTAAGATTCCAAACATTAAGGACTTGAAGATAGAAGAAAGAGAGTTCTTAACTAATTTTATATCGGGCAAAGATGTCGTTGCGCTTCTACCTACGGGATTCAGAAAAAAGTTAGTTTTGTAAAGGAGATACAAGGCAGCTAACGTTAACCCGTTGTGTGGTGGTTTCCCCCTATTCTGGCCTTGATGGAGGAACAAGTGAAGCAAGCGGAAAGGTTAGGAGTCAGTGCTGGGGAGCAAGGTGTTCTCGACGATTGTAAAAATGTGGACGGACGCTTCATCTGGGTCTTTGGTCTCGAGTCTTGGCTGCAGAACACGAATGACGATGGATGCTAACCTCGACGGTACCCGTACAGCAGGGTGAGTTGACTGTCTCAGTTGCACTAGACTTTATTGTAGAACTATGACTTTTTAAACTGTAAGATATATGTTGTGGAAATTAACTGTGTGTCAAGAGTCAACAAAGTCTATGCTCACAGTGCCTGTTCTGTTCCGTCATTATGTTACTGATATTACTCTCCACTGCTAGCAATATCGTTTGTCAAAGTCAAAGCGAACTTTATTGTCAATCAAACTCTGCAACAGCAACATTACATTGCAATTATTCTGAAATTGCCTTTCTCCAAACTCCAAATAAGCAACCAGGTTAAAAGTTTGACATATAACTAAGATGTGTAATTGTATTTAACACATGACAACTCACTGGGACAAAGTGAAATTGATATCAAGCATAATAAGACATAACATTAACAGTAGACTGTAATAGATATCATTAACATAATAGCAGGCAACATACCATAGACACTGTGAGCTTACATTACATTTCTAGACTGTCAGCGTTTCAGAAAGTACTTGAGGTTTTGCTGGAGTGCAATAGTAATGAGTCAACAAGGTTCAATGAGGCAAAAGTGCATGGTGCAAAGTAGCAGCATGGAGATGAAAGTCTGTAAACTTTTTTGCAGGGGAATGTGCATAGAGTAGTTGTTCTTTGGTTATGTGTGTGTGTGTGTGTGTGTGTGTGTGTGGGAGGGGGGGGGGGTCTCTTTATCATGCATCGTAGTCTTAAATACAGTTAAATCTTGGTTTTATGTTTTATTTTTTTAATTTGTTATTACAACGCAATTTCAGTCTTCTTGCAATCTACTGTTGCAGAGTTTGGTTGACAATAAAGTTCGCTTTGACTTTGATAGCTTAATGTTTTAGAGTGATTACCTGCAACCACTGCATTGTTTTAAGTGATGTCTTTATTGTGGCATGTTAAACAAAACATTTTTTGGCCAGGAGCACTTGTTAACTGTTATATTATTTTACATTCACAGGAACACCACTTCTGGTCCTGACGGCTGCTGCTGACATCAAGTCAAGAAAGTCAAGTCAATTCAGTTGAATTTTCCATATGGACAACAGTATCCAACAAGGGAAGCATTTGTCTGGGACTGTGCAAGGTGCCACTACCCAGCAATGAACTTGGTTTTGACTGGCTTGTGCAACAGTTTTAGGAGAAGGGCTGTTCAATTCAACAAGGGCTGTTCAATTAAGGTGGAGGAAGAGGTAAAGGAAGTGCTTGCCCATTTCAAACCAACGTGTTTCCAGAAACTCTTTACTCTCACTTTGAAGATCAACCCAGTCATCTCTGTTGCTCATACTGCCACACTGTCAGCTCTTGCTCATCCCATCCCACCCCACTCATGCTCAGAACCCACCCTAGATTACAAACTGATTCAAGACAAAACAGTTAACCACAGATGTAGGAATGTGTTTGCAGAGGACAGGACATTGACTGCTGATTTGCTAAATGGTTACAGGGCTAGTCTTGTCAGTCCATCTACTCCACTATTCACCTCACTAGAAGTAGACTCTGTTAGACCATTGTCAATACATCTTTCATCTGTCATACATCATTGCCAACATTCCTGTTTTCAGCTTAAACCATGCCAAGGAGATATTACTTATCATTTGTGATGTGTTTGGTGATGTGGAATTTACTCTAGAGTCTGACTCAGATGGGGATTTCACTGAGCCACACCTGTATTACAGTGATACTTAGACGCAACGGATGTGGAGGAGAAGGATGATGAGGATGAAATTAGGAGCCATGTCAGTAGCTCTGAGTCTGTGCAGTGAATTGATTGTTGTGAAAGCAGTATTTACTCCTGTGTGCACCCATGCAGAGAGGGGCACATTTATTTACTTGCACATGTGATGTACTGTACATAAGATTTTCTAATTTAATATTTGCCTATTATCAAAACTCACTTGTAGCCTAAATAATAAACTATAATATTTGCCAAAGCATGTTTGTTTGTTGTGACAGATCTCAATGAACCAATAATGAAACAAATGATGAAGCACAGTAAAAGTTATTTATTAGGAGTCTACTGTTGACTACTGTGTGGCGATGGCCATATTAAATATCACCGGAGAGGTACTTACCCTTTATAGGTTTGCTCAACCGTTTGGTAGAGCAACTTTTAACTCCTCATATTTTGATAAAAAACAAACCATCCTTAATTAAATCACATGGAATCATCTATACTACTTGGATACTATATATTAAATACAAAAAACTTGCTCAGTAGCTCTATTTATTTTAAAGCCATGCCATTTTAGCTTGTATGACTTCAAAATACGGAAATTCATAAATTCAGCCATTATACATATTATCAATTTTTCCATATTTTCCAAGTATAGGAGTTTTTTCCTGTTTAATATTGTTAAAAACAGTCCATAGAACACACATATCAATTTTCATGCAAAAATACATATGTTTTGAGTATTTAATAATTTTGTGAAATTATGCTCTACCAAACGGTTGAGATGTCCCTAAAGGGTCATAATTCAGTGAATGGAAATTAACAGGCTGTTATGTCAAGTATCAAAAAATCATAGAATCTCTTCATAGAACATTTTTTAACTCCATGGTTGGGTACACTAGGTCCTGCATTTCAATGGGATCGCCATTAGTATGGTGTTTAATAGGAGCCTATTACAAAAGTAGATAATTTTGCTGAAAAAGCAATAAAGAGCACTTTGTAATGTGATTGTATGCAGAAATATGCATATATACAAAGTTTTATAGCATAATATCTATTTTTTCTATATGTTTCCAGTGTTCCATAAAATGCACCCCTTACGGTCATCTCAACCGTTTGGTAGAGGTTCACAAAATACAGATAGGGGGGTCGATTGAGAAAAAAATCATTGATTCTTGTTATTGGAGCTTACTAGAGCTGGAAAAGACAAAAAAATAATTTTTTCATAAATATTTTTTGGGGGTGACCTACAAAGGGTTACATTTCTCTCTGATAGAGCAAGTAGTGCACAGAAGTAATTAAATACTCACAATGTATTATCTTCCCATTTATTTTGATATTTAGTCTACACTATACAGTAGTAATTCACTGTAGGTTACTTACTGGGGCAGATGTTACTGTCAATGTATATTATATAGTGTTTTTCTGTGCACAATTCGCTATTACAGAAATGTACTTTACAGTGATAGAATTTACTTGACACTTTCATTATTTTCTTTCTAAAGCCACATCATGGGCCTCCTTGGGCACTGGCAAATGTTATTTGCACGTATCTGACATTAGTCCCTCGTTTAAGACTTCGGTGTTTCTGAAAACTCGAATCAATGTGTAAACATTGTTTGCAACGTTGGCTGCGTGACGGCTCCCACTAGGCTTCTTTACCCCCAATTCCCTGTGTAGCAGGGGGAATCATTGCTGCTCACTATTTTAACTTTCTTTTTCTTATTCTGTCGGGTGTCTTTCTTTCCCCTTCCCTTCCGTCTCTGTCTTTCCCTACGTCATGTAGCGAAGCTGGGATTGGGGATCAATTAAGGTAGGCCTAGCCTAGGCAGGCATATGCATAAACACCTGGGGTCCTTAGACCGGTAGTGGTACACTGTCGTAAGTCCATGGGGTTGTAGCTGTGTTTGGCCGCTGGTTTGGCCGTAAGGTATGTCCAAAATGTTTTTCCTCTTTCACTTTTCATTGTTCAAGTGTTTAGCGTACTCTAATAAGTTTGTGGTTGTGATAGGGTGTAAGCAGGCCGCTGCTGGTAGCGCATATTGGAGGCATACCTATCTGTGTAAACAGTGTGCCGCCCGGAGTTACCGACGTAACTTTTCATTGAAGCTCCGTACAAATAAGGTGCGCTAACCGACACTTAAAGTGTATTACCGTGTTTGTCTTGTTTATTCCTAATGGAAGCTTTTATGTTTTATCAGTGGTTGTTTGCCGTGGCGACTACGACAAGAGTGTAAACTCCTGAACATAAGCGTGTAGCGTGGCCGTCTGGACTACGCGAGGTATGTTTTAAACTGTGTTGCTTATGTCAGGTGTGGGGAAGTAGCGACTGTGGGGAATTCTTTTTTTTCTAATGTTTTCCTGAACTCTTAGCATAGCGTGCTGTATTGCCGTGTTCATGTTCTTGTAGGTCTACGGTTACACCAGTAGAGTCAGTGAGAATGATTTGACTATTGTAATGTTTAAACATTTGCTTTTTTTTCTTTATTTGTGTTTAGGATTAGACAGCTCTGCTCTTGGTCAGCTGCTGTTCTCTGGAGTGTTTGTTTGCGTGTGTGTGTGTGCAAGGTGCTGCTTTATTTCATTTGTTTGTTTGATTGTTTATTTGTTTGTTTATTCCTCTAGCCTGTGGCTAGTGGGTTAAGAATAAAACGTTGCATAAAGTAGTGTGAGCCACAGGTTAGAGGATTTATTTTTATTTTTTTTGTTTTGTCTTTGTCTTTCGCCCTTCCCCTCCTTTCCCTGGATAGGAACCTGGCCTGGTCACACCAGTAGGGTTGTAGGCAACGGTCTTTTGTGCACGGTCTGTCATGACCAGTTTCTGGTTTGCTATAGTGCTGTGATTGCAGTGTATTCTGAATCTCAGTGTGTATTCTGAATCTCAGTGTGTATTCTGAATCTCAGTGTGTATTCTGAATCTCAGTGTGTATTCTGAACCTCAGTGTGTATTCTGAACCTCAGTGTGTATCCTAACTCACGCGTGGTATTGAATCCTATGCCTACTGTAGCCCATACATTGTGACATGGCCACTTGCTAATGGTTTCCTTAGGTCTTATGTATTGATTATTTATTATAACCAAAGCGACACTTTTCAAAGCCTGTAATAAAATATATATTTTTGTATTTTTCTAAAAACCTGTGCATGTGTAGTCCTTGGGGCAGTTCCCCTTACTCTCCTCACATCATCATAGCTTAAGGGGTGGCGTAGTCAGTAGCCAGTAGAGGGGGTTACATATGTCCATAAGGGACTTCAGAACGACTCTCGCAAAGCCAGCATCGCTCGTTCACTGGTACATCCTTGTTCGCTCTATCTGTGCCAGTGAGAGATGGCTGTTGTTTACAGCGGACACAATTTCCGGTGAGTGATTGCGTGGCTTGCTTCACGATCGAGCTGGCGCACAGCACACGTCACGGCCAAACGTTAGCGATTGGTTGAAATCAGATCCAATCCTTTCAAACTTCAACGGAGTCCACGCCTCCAGCTTGAAATCGTTGGTCAATGGAACAGTGCCAGACCCTTGTACGAAGCTAAAGCGTAGACCAAGGGGATGGCAAATTTGCCAGGCTAGTGCAGTACAGGTCCCATATTATTGCGATTGAAGGTGCCCTGCCATACCACTACAGGGTATTTTAAATTGTTCTTTGAGGTCTCCGAATAAGGTATGTGACTTCACTTGGGCTGAGAATGGTCCAAGGAGACATCACAAGATCATTTGCAGCCTGTAGTTTTTAGCCTTTTTGAATTTCAAGCTATTTTTCTGGGTATGATACTGAGCTGTTCTCTGATTCGCTGCTGAAGCTCGACGTTGTAAAGCACGTTGTCTGAATATTTAAATCAGATCACTAATGTTGGAATTGCAAGAGATGAAGAACAAAACGTGGAATATTACCGGAAATGGAGAGAGAGGATATGTTCATCCACCTAGGTTCGAGATTGTAAACAGACACTTTGCAATGATAATCTCACTGTGTAGTCACACTAGCCAACATAATCAGATGCTTATTGCAAAGTAACTGTTGAATTTGCCAAAGTTGACAAGCTGTTCTTTTCAAAATGTGCTCGACACAGAATTAATGATTGACGTAGAAGCTAGACAACTCAGCAGTTTGCTAAACTCGTAGACAGCAAAGGCTGAACACACTAATGTGTGTAACGGCAGCAGGAGCCGCTGTGATTGGTCCTCTCGAGCCACCTGCTCTGTGCTCTCGCTCGAGAACGAAAAGCTACTTCCTTGTTCTAAAACCTTCATCGGGCTACGGACTGTGAGATGTTCATTAAATAAGTTGCCCGTGCTTTGTAGCTCATTTATTTACACGAACCAAAGACAACACGTGCACTTGCAAGTTACGACGTTAAAGTTATATCGGGACAGTTGAACAGTGTTTCCGTGGAAACATTTCGCTACCTGCGACCTGTTCTCGACAATGAGACACTTCCTTGTTCTTACCGTGGTGGCTGCTAGTGCGATCAAAATGCAGGTATAAACCAAAACTCACTGCGTCGGCCTGTCGGCAATAGGCTGAAAAAGGAGTATAACCCAGCCTTCAGTTGACATCAACTCTGTCCCGTCAACTGTTTCCTCTCTCCACAACTGTTTCAAAATAAGTCCTCACTACAATAACTGATTTTAAATTATTTTACTATTTAAAGTACTCAAACTACTCAGTGGCAGAGTGGCTAGTTACCATAGTTGGGATGCTAATTAATATTTTTGTTAATTGATGCAATTCAACTCAGCTAAGTGTTGTGGGCATCATGTTAGCATAATTAGCACGTTAGCTAGCATAGTTAGCATGTTAATTAGCATTTTTACTAATTGATGCTAATCAACTCAATTAAGTCTTGTGATCATCGTGTTGACATTATCAAAGTCAAAGCGAACTTTATTGTCAATCAAGCACTGCAACAGTACATTGCACGCAGACTGAAATTGCATTTCTCAAAATTCCAAATGTGCAGTTAAAATTAAGACAAACAACTGAGATGTAGGACATCACAACTCACATTTTTATTAGCATTATTAGCATGCTAACTAATATGTTTGTGTTTTGATGCTATTCAACTCCGCTAAGTCTCTTGGTCATCATGTTAGCATTATTACCATGCTAGGTAGCGTAGTTAACATTCTAATTAGCATTTATGCTATTTGATGCTGATGCAACTGCAGTTTGCATTTTCATGCACTCGTAATTTCCCTGAAATTACATTCTCTAGTTTCATGGATATTCCTCCTTTCTGTGATTGAAAAAAAGCATAATATGACCCTTTAACAAACTAGCACTCTATTGTTCTTCCTTTTCTTCTTCTCTCCTTTGCCAGATTTTCTGCCCAGCTGCACAAACTGTCACTTTCAAAAACTACAATCAGATTTCTTAAGACTACAGTTTCTGATCCTGTTTCCTCTGCCTATATTACAACTGTTATAAAATATAAGTCTTCATTACAATAAGCCATGATTAACAATTTAACGTTTAAACTATATTTATTTGTTCAGCCATTTAAACGATCCAGGCAACTATATTAATCTATACCCTACCTAGCAACCCCCCCAGCAACCACCATACCTACCCTGGCAAAAACACAGCAACCACCTCAAATACCCTAGCAACAGACTAGCAACCACTTCCACAGTTGCAACATAGCAAACGACATGCTTAACCTAGCAAACACCATACAGATCATAGCAACAACCTGGCAATCACCTCAGGTACCCTAGCAACGGCCTAGGAATCACTTCCAACGAAAATAGACCCCTTGTCATGTTTGTAAATAAACAGCTGCTCACGTTTTGCAGTGAACACACCACACAGCTTGGGGTCAGAAAAGGCAAAGGAGCCGGAGCTGACGACCTAAGCGAGTAGGACATTATTAGGACATTAGTATGGAGAATTTGTCCAGTGCAGCCTATGTTAATGGCATGTGTAAGCAACATTCACCATATGCTATTATCACCAAAGCCTAAATCATTAATCCAGTCATGTATCCTACTCATTTCAAAAGTTCAAGTAAGTTTACATTCACACAGCACAGCAAAATGTCAGTTACACAGGTAGCTAACGCTGACATTAGCACGTCAGACTCGTTAGCCACAGCACCTTGCTAGGGGGCAAACGTTTTAAGTACACAAATCGGATAGTTGGACAGCTTGAATGAAGCTTTATCAAATATGATGAGGTTTCTAAGGCATGGGTAAGATTAGTCATTTCACCATCAAGGGAGAAATACATATAATAGGCTAAGTTAAATACACAGTCAAGAATAACGTTAGTGTGATGATGTTAGCAAGTAATGCTACGACATGTCAAAGTTGGTCATGTTTGAAATTTCTAGTTTTCCTGTGTTGATGTCACAGTGTATTTTAATATATTTTATGGTAACGCTTTCATTTACAGGCTGTGAAGTACTGGTTAAGTAATAAGTAAGAATGGTGTAACAAGTATCAAAGGATAAATTATTGAGCACTTAAAGAGTAAGTTACAGAGTAACACACATTATGTTAAAGTTATCTGCTTAATCTGTCCAACATCGCCTTCCTAAACATTAATTTGAACGGAGGACTTTAAAAAGAGTTATCGGAGGAATTAAAAAGAGCGGTTTTAATGGTAATTGTAAATGTAAATTGTAAATGTAAATGAGTAATAATGACAAAATAATTGCAAACTAGAAAAGCACTCAGAGAGCGCAGACCGCCGCCAAGGGTGATGAGCAGTAGCGAAGTGCTTTTGATCTTGCACACCATTGGTGGAGAGTCTACATTCAAAAAATGACATCATGCAACTTTTAGCAATTTACATATACCTTCCCCCTTGCCTGCTGGACCAGGAAGTTGTAGGAATCAGAAGCACATGGAGCTCCGACATCATCAAAACAAATAAAAAGTGACATCTGACATGTCTTATGTTCATTGCAAATCCGCCTCTTATTTTTTCACACTACGTCTCACTGTGAAGTCAACAGAGATCTCCCAAAGGAAGGCGGATCTTAGGGGCTTGTTCACTGCCACGACTGTATTTGCATATCTCCCATTTGATTGGTAGTCTACCTGAATCTAGACAATCCAACACTTTGATTGGCCCAGAGGCTACATTGAATGTAGACACCAGGCTAATGGGAGAGCTGAACTGTCTACAGTTGAACGTAGACTTGCAATTTGGTCAAGGTGCAATATAAAATATAAGCAGCAAAAGCCTGTCTTCCCACTTGCAACCCCTCCCCCCTATTCTCCCCCTTCGCCCACTTCACCTCTATTGACATTAAGGCTATGTTCAGACTGCACTCCAAATCAGATTCTTGCATATCTCAACATCTGATCTCTCTATCGACCGCGTTCACATTGCTTGTCATATCGGATCTCCGTGTCCGCTAATCATCTGCCATATCCACGTGGGTTGTGGGTCATGCCCACAAATGATAAACAAAACCACGGAGGGTAGAATGTTGGTTGTTTCTCTCTCAGATGGTTAAGTGGGGCCGTAGCACACAGCTACAAGTAACAAGGAAGTATCAGAGATGGAAGAATAGCGTTACTCATCTTTATTTCAGTGCATCAATGCAGTCCAATACAGCTGTTGCCTTTCTGATGCGTGGTTGAAAACTTTCACTGACGTTGCTTTCCACACGTGAGGTAAACTCCAGGTCATATACAACTTGCGGCAAATCCATAACGCGCACTGACATGTTGTTATAGCAAACGATACCGTTTTTAAAGGGGGAATTAACATTAATCTCTCACTTCCGTCCATCTGCAGTGCCAGAGAGTGTAACATCCCTTTTGTGTCCTGGTCAGGACCGGGTGAAGAGTCCATATACCAAGTTTGAATGTGATACGTCAAAGCATGGCCGAGATATGAATTCACTTCCCGTTTGGCGACTTTGCCATCAAATTTAATTGGCCGTAGAAGGCGAACAAAACAATGGATAAGTCTTGTGAGACGTGATGTGTACCAAGTTTTGTGTGAATCAGACAAAGTATGGGACAGCGGAAATGTTAGTTTCACTTTTTACAAAATCCACTCCAGGGGGTGTTCTGGATCACCGATCACCACCAAAATTGAATCAGTTCTTCTTTTTCCCAATACGGACATGGTCTGAAATTTCATCCAAATCCGTGCTGTACTTTTCGAGTTATGTTGTACACAGACACACACACACAGAGGCACACACACAGCGGCGAAAGCATTACCTCCTTGGCAGAGGTAACAACAACAAACAAAATAGACAGCAATACCCTCCTGATTGATTGTCCAGTGTTTCCCACAGAATTTTCTGAAACTATGGGGGGCTCACCGTTTCGTTTCATAAATCTAGTGCTGCAGCTACTGGACATTTTTGGAATTGAGTAGTTGATTACTTCATAAATCAATGAAAAAAATCAATTAAAACTTTGTTTTTAAACAAATCTGTGTTACACAAAGGTCTCACTGGCCCAGCCATTGGCTATTATTCCTGACAAAAAAGTCTCTCTCTCTAAACTCTTTTAGCTTATTCCAAAACTTTAGTAATCATCACTCTAAATATTTGGCTCATTAAATCATATTTGTAACATTAGGCTATGTAATGTTACATTAGTACAAAATCATTGTAGCATTAGGCCATAAACATGGCACAACATCAACTTATTGCAAACTTATCCCATCAATAAAATTAAACTTTACAAATAAAGGCTATTTGTTCTTAGTTTTAGCTTTTAAAAGTCAAAACGATTACAACAGAACTATCAACAACAGATTACAACAGAACTATCAACAAAAAAAAAAAAAATCACCTAGGAATAGGCCTACAGAATAAGCCCAAATGCATTCACAGTAGCCTACATGCAAGACGGAGACACAGAGGAAGTGAGGGAGCGTGCGTGTGTCTTGTCAGCAGCGTGCGCCAAGCGCACTTGAGAGAGGGAGTGAGTGACTGTCTGTGCGTTTGCTGTCTTAATTGTAAACATCATAGGCCTACATTAGACTACCCATAACCGGCATCAAATTGTAAATACTGTAACTAACGCATGGTTAGCGATCGTAAATCAGCTAGAGTAGCCTAGGCTTTCAGGCAACTTTTCGCTTGGTAAACTGCCTAACCCTCCAGTCAGACTAGCTACAAATCCAAGCGACTCAGGTCGCTGAGGAGGCGTGACTCAGGGCTGTCATTCGTTGGGAGCATGTTGCTAACTTAGGTACTTGGTAGAAAATCGTACATCAACACACAGGTATTTTTTGTGTATAAAACCAATATTTTCCGATGTCGTTAGTAACACTGATACCTCGATTTCAAAAATATGAAGTCATGAATCCTTAACTTTTTAGTTTGTGGCCAAGTTTGAGATCGTTGTCGTTAGCGCCGCCATATTGAAAGCGGGAGAAAGTTTCGTTCAGAGTACCTCGGCTTCACTCGCATTGGCTGTCGCCGAGTCGCATCGCTCTTCATTTGCATATAATAGCCTTGAAGTCTATTCTGGGCCCGCCCACCGGGCGATTTATCGCTGGTCGCTTGCTCTCATTGACAATGAATAGAAACCGGTCGCGTAGCCCGAGTCGCTCGTCGCTAGTCTGACTGGGGGGTAACCCTGTGGTCACACGGGAAGGCAACTGGGCAATTTGAACGAACGTTGAACGTTGAACGTTGCTAAAATATGCGTCTGGTAACGACAACGTATATCGCCACAGATGTATTTTTGTGTTACAAAACCCATGTTTTCAGTTGTATCTTACCTCATTTGCCGCCTCGTTTTACAAAATATCAAGTCATAAGTCCTTAACTTCTTCGGTTGTCAACAGATAAATGCGATTTTTGAGTTAGCTCCGCCATGACGGGTATCAGATCAAAATTCTTTTTGAAAGTATGCCGTCACGCATGGCTTCACTCTGATTGGCGTTTATGAAAAATCGCCTGGTTAAATCGCCCAACTTTTGAAGAAAATAGCCTGCATTTCTATTTTTTCCCCGCCCACCAGGCGATCTGTTGCTCAGTTGCTCGCCGTTAATCGCTGTTGCCTACTGTCATTGAAAATGAATGGGAACTAGTCTCCCAACACCAGTGATATTATCGCCCGTGTGACCAAGGGGTAAACGGGCGGCTACTTTCTGCATAGGTAGAGCAGTATAGTTATGGTAGGCTGCATTCCTACACATTGTTTTCTTTACCTAATATTATATCAGAGATCGTTTTAAAGTATCTCTGATTAAATTTTCCCACGCTAACTGCCTCCTATGCCCGCCAAGCTTGTTTCCGACATCAAAGAAATAACGCAGTTTGTAGGCTCTTGGTGGAACGCTATTTCACTGACATCGGATTTACTCATGCCAACAGACATTTGATAAATAGATATTTCTTACAACTGACAATAGCACCCACTCATAGGCGACATCTTTGTCATTTTGTCACTAATTTATGGTTAGCCTACTTCAGGCTTCGGTGCAGCAAAGGTGCGCATCAGACTCAACTTTCAACGTGCGTGTCAGTGCGTGTGCAAGCGTGATTGGAGAAGCGCATCGCTGTAAATTCGGAAAGAGCTTTATGATATTTTCTCCACCCTCAAAGAGAGCCTGAATTAGCGATAGGCCTTCATAGGTAATTAAAAGCAATGCAAAACTAAAGAGACAAACTGAAACAGTGGTAGACTATGTGTTGAAATAGCGGATTTTTTATTTATTTTTTTCCCCATCTGCACAAACTATGGCGGCTCTCGGGAAACTATGGCGGCCCGCCATAGATTAATACATGTGTGGGAAACGCTGATTGTCTGTATGCATGTGCACTTTGCAGTGACGCATTCCTTTGAGCACAAGGTATATTGTCTTAACATTGTATTTATGTAGGAATACGTTTGTGTCATTTTCGATGTATAATTAATGTGTGCCTGGTGGGGGCGGTGTGACAATTTTCAGTTTGCCAGTTTTAGCTGTACCTGTGTACACATGGGACGATGAAAAACTAGGGTAATTTTTTCCGGAGGCGGCAATTGAATTAATGGTTACAAAAAAAAAAACACTTTTGTGCCTGGTCGCCAGGCCAGTCACATGCTCACACATACACACACACACATGCACGCACACACACGGAAGATCTGATATCACTGATATCAAGTAATTAAGAGTCCAGGATCAATGTCAAACTTGTTGCCCTGGATCAATGGGTTAGGTTTAGGGTTAGGAGTAAGGTTAGAGTACATTGATCCAGGGCAAACAAGTTTGACACTACCCCCGTTTATACTGGGGGCTAAACCTGGTGCTAGAACTTAAGCCCGGCCCAGGTATGCGTTTACTAGACTGGGCTGGGCTTAAACGGGGCTTATACTGGAACTGTTACCCTGACGACAGGCCCACCTCAACGGCTAGGGCCACAGCCCAAGCCCTGGTGCTTACACGTCACATCGTATTGGTTACTACGGCTACCGTTCTATTTACAAACACTAACTCGAGCTTTAGCGGCGAAATTTAGCATTCATCTAGCTAGATAGCTACAGATTGATAAACATACATACATAAACTATAAATATGGCAAGACAGGTATGGACTGTGACGGAGACAAAAGCATTACTGGACATTTGGGGCGACCAGGACATACAGAAACAATTTGAAGGGGTGGTAAGGAACGAGGACGTCTGCAGAAGTATTGGGCAAGGGTTAGAGAAATTGGGAATAGTCAAGGACACAAAACAAATTCGGGAAAAACTAAAAAAACTTAAACTTAAACAACAATATAGGCAGGTGAAAGAGCAGAACAACAGGAGTGGGGCAGGGCGGACTACATTTCCGTTTTTTGAAGCTATGGACCAGATACTTGGCCCTCAGCCAGCCTCCAATGGAGATGGCCTTAGAAATTCGTCAGCGACGAGCCCCCAGGAGCCAAACGAGGACGCTACATTAATGGGTAAAGCTAACATGAGCTAATTTGACATATCGTGATGCTGGCAAGAGGCAACTAAATATAAAACCTTCTTGTCTTGCAAGTAAATATTAACATGTTGCTATTCAAGTAAGAACCTAATTTGTCCCATTTTGTAGACATTACAAGTTGCGTTAGCTTAACTAACATCACCGTCACACCGTTAGCTTTATCTTGTAACGTTAGAATTAAATCAAATATGATGCCTCTCCCGTAGATGCTTTTGACAGCAGCACCACCATCGACTGGGAAACGATGGACATGATAACATCAACACCATCTCAAGGTTGTAAGCCAGTTTTGTTGACAGTTTAGCTAACATGTACAGATCCTCTGCAGAGACTAGTTACCAAATACAATCGAAGTCTTTAAGCGTCTCTGATACAATCCACCTTTTTCTAAAAACCTGAACTTTGACCTAATTACTACTGCCCTCTTGTGACTGAAATATGAATATATTCAAGTTCAATATCATACTTTCTTATGAACACAGAATTATTAACGTGAATTTATTGTTAATTTCCTGTTGTATAAGCTGAAGTTGTGAATTTCAACTTGTCTATGTGAAATGTAAACTTGAACAATGACATTTAGGCCTGCTGATGTGTCCTATCTCAATTACAAAATGTACACAATCTATTTTAAAACAGATCAAGGGCCAGCCTTGACAGAGCCAGTTAGGGGCACCTCCACACTAATCCCCCCAAGAACCAGACCTGGTAAGTCAGGGTGACTGCCATGTCAAAAGATATTTTAGGGCGTAAATAGGCCTACAGTAGCCTGGGAGTTCCCATGCTCCTTTGCGCGCTTATTTCATTCCACTCTGCAAAGCAGCATGGTGACCATGGCCGTTTTTCTCGCTTACTTTCGGTATCCAATCGCAGAACAAAAAGGGATTTGAACGGCCCTCGATTGCATTTTACGTCACGAGGTGGCTCTGGTATTGACTCCGAGGTATGTACAGACGCTATGATAGACATTCGTAGCACCCAATAAACGGCGCTGGACAATCGTAAACGATGCTTCCGCTACGAGAAATGCAATAGGTAGGTCCCCTGACTAAATATCACTTGTGATTTTAGTTTGGCATTCGCCAGGCTAGGCCTACAGGCAAATATTCTTGAATTTCCTACAGGATGAATAAAGCATTATCTTATCTTATCTTATGGTTACATATGTTTTCTGCAGGAAAGAGGAAGTGGTCAGCAGCTTCAGCCTCCACACAGGAGCTCATTTCTTTCTTTCGTGAGGCAGACAGCCAGATGTTTGAGAGAGGGGCAGCACTGCGTCACGAGGAGCAGGACAGGGAGGATAGGAGGAGAGAGATGGAGCTGAACATGAGGAAAGAGGAAAACACTGCTATAGTGTCAGTCCTGGCTCAACTTGTTAATGTGCAAAGGGAGAAAAATAGAATGAAATATGACAAGGAAGGTTGGTTCTGGAGTCCTTATCAAGGAGGAAAGAACATGTCTCCATAAAATATGACAAAATGAAATTGTAATTGTTATTTTATTTATTTAAATATCTTCTTATCTGAATGTAGCGAGCGGGGGGGCTAGGGGACTATCCATTAAGGGCGAAAGTATGTAAATAGTCAGTATAGTGAATGTAATGCAATTAAACAAGTAGTACAATAATAATCAGTATGTGAATGTGGTGCAATACTTTATAAGGGTTAAAATCTTTTTAAAAAATTAAGATTTAAAGTACTGAATCAAAGCAGCTCTAACGTCCTGCCCCAAGACATCCTCAGTCACAGGAACAGCCATTCTGGGTCAAAAACTTCACTGTGACGTTCACACAGATTGTGGAGGACGCAACAAACCAGGACCATGTCTTTTACCGCCTCCACGGTAGTGGTGGTAGTGTTGTACAGGACTTGGTCAGGTGTTAGTCTACCATTATCCATAAATGGCTTCAGTAGCCAGCTCTGCAATGGGTAGGCAGAATCACCCAAAATGTAGTAGCCTATCCTGGTCACAAACTCTTTTAATTTTCCCAGGGAATAGCCCACTGGTCGCCTGCGTGTAAAAAGCTGACCTTCTTAGTATTCTAGCATCATGGGTGCTGCCAGGGCTCCCCACACAAAGGTCCCAAAACCTTCCCTTGCCAAAACCTTCCCTGGACAACAATGGAATGCCATCCTTTTCTGTTGTGATAACTCAACACAAAATATACTCCAGAGATACTTAGCTTTCAAAAAACCCTAACCCTAAAGAAGTCGAAGTCAAAGCTGAAGAAGTCAAAATCAATGTCGAAGTTGAATAAGTCAAAGTTGAGGAAGTCGAAGAAGTCGACATTGAGGAAGTCGAAATTGAAGAAGTCGTCGAAGTCGAAATCAAAAGGAAGTTGAGCAAGTCACCTAAGTCGAAATCGAGGAAGTCAAGGTCGAGGACAAGGAAGTCGAGGTCAAGGTCAAAGAAGTCGAGCTTGAGGACAAGGTCGAAGAAGTAGTCAAGGAAGTGGAAGTCGAAGATGACAAAGAAAGTTGAAGAAGTCAAGGTCGAGGAAATTGATGAAGTCTAGGTTGAGGAAGTCTAGGTCAAGGAAGTCGAAGTAGAAGAAGTTGAGGTCGAGGAAGTCATCTATTTCATATGGATTCCTTGTGTCAAAGTAGAAAAAATGACATCACAACAATACATGATTTCAACTTCACGTAACAATCAGTGGCAACCAATAGCAACGGCCGGACACGGCCATTTTCTGGGGTAAACCTGACCATATTGATTACATTATTCTTACAGTCAAAACGGACTGTACTTCAGCAGAATCATGGCTTTAATAAGTTTGGATGAGTCAGTTCACAAGAAGAAAACCCACAAGATCTTTTCAGGGTTTCCCGCAGCGCTTTATAGGCAAGGCGGCCGCCTTGCCAAAAGCTGACCCCCGCCTTGCCTACGTTCCCCCGATTTTTTTTTTTTTTTAACGCATAGGCCTACATAAGTAAGACATGGCTGCATCATTATCACTGCGTGATGAGGCCGAATAGCTGCACCTGAGGGTTACATACGGTAGCCTATTACTGCTTAATCTATTACCTATTGCTACGCCGACATTATTAGTTTACGGGAAAATGCTAATTAACCAACAACTGGAATACGTGCCATGGTCGTGGGTAGGACACCTGGAGGTGCGTGTTTTAATGTTTAATAAAGAGAATATCGTGTATAGTCGTGGCTTACCATAACTGTCAATGCTCATCTTGACAGAAAAGAAATCTGCACGTTAACAGCAGTTTACCAAAGTCACCAAATAAAAGCAGCAAAGTTAGCGGTCAACGGTAGCCAATTTACGATCGATATAAACAATGTTAACATTAGCGCTATTTACGGTATTAATTTATTATGCCTAGTAACGGCAATAATTTGTTATGCCTAGTAATGATTAATAATATTAGAATTGGAAAGTTCATCCACTCTCTTTCTCTCTCCCTCTCTCCATTAAGTTGCGCACACCGACACACAGCTCCCTGCCTGTCTCCTCATCGTGCGTGTAGCAGTTGCGCACACAGACACACATGCTCCCTGCCTGTCTCCTCATCGTGCATTGATTTGATGCAGGAGATAGGCCTACAATCTTCTTTACTTTTTTGTAAACTTAAAACGAGTGTCAAATAGCATTTATTCGTCCAGTTTAATTTCATTCATGTCACCTGTTTCACACCAAGATTGTGCCATCTGCCATGAGTAGCCTATGGCTGTGCTGCAAGGAGCCTAATTTACTATTACTATTACCTACATACAGCACTTTGGTCAGTGTAAACTGTGTTTAAAAGTGCTTTAGAAATACATTTTACTTCCTTACTTAATTGGTACAATATCAGATGACGCATGCATTTAATGACTTTAGAAGCCAATAGCCTTGGGGCAAAGGTTTCCTTTTCTTTCTTTTTTCTTTTTTTACATTGAACAGTTGGCATAAAACATTGTTGGTCAAGAATAATAACCAAAGGCTTGGTCATTTTAACAGGCTTGTCATCTTGCATAACATGTTATTGATATTGCTGTTTAAAAATATTAAAATCAATATTTGAGGAGTCCAAAATAGTTTTTTGTCATAGGGCCCAAAATTTCTAGCAGTGCCCCTGGTTGCCAACTTAGTAAAACTGTCAGATTTGTGCCCCCCTCGGGCAACGCCCCCTCCCCCCTGGTCATCTACCCACACCTGGGTGACCCAGACACTGATCGCCCAGGCCACGCCCCCTCCCCCCTGGTCACCACCTTGCCAAGCTCATTTTCTGCGGGAAACCCTGCTTTTTATGCAAGTGTTTTCTTTCTATTGTAGAGGATTACAAACTACACATTATTGTTTAAATTTCGCATATTTTTCCATCAACCAACGGAAGCACAGAACTTCTTCACAGCTTAGGGCCTGTGTCCGCAGAAAGCGTTTTTTGCGCTGAGAGCGCTCAAAACCTCACCTCCAGGGCGCTTTCACAGCGCTTCTCTGGACTCTGTTGTTGCTAGGTTACGCTAAAGCGTCATCAGACACGCCCGCAACATTGTAAACATTGTAAACACAGATTCCTTGATTGTAACACGTTGTTGATGGAAAGTTATATCGTCTTTATCCTACAATGGAAAGAACTTGCTTGTTAGCTCTGGCGGCAGCTTTAGAAGACTCTCAAGCTTCGAGACGTAAGATATGGGTGCATGAATTAAACCGTGCAAGGAGGCAATTAGGTGAATACCACCGATTGGTTCAAGAATTACGTTTAGACGATGTACGTTTTAAGGCTTACTTTAGATTGAGCAGGACACAGTTCGAGATTGTGTTGGAGAAGATCGGGCCATCCATTGCCAGAATGCAGACCAACTATCGGGAGACCATCAGCCCCGCTGAACGTCTTTGCATTTGTCTACGGTTAGTATTGATATGCACATTGGCTAGTCACATGCTAGCATAGGCTACGAATGATGTGTTTACAATCAGCAAATGTAAGCAAATGTCACACTTGTTAAACACAATTAAAGCCTTCTCCCTTTTTCCAAACTACAATATATTAGCCTACCATCTTTTCCCCACAAGATGACACTAGACCAGGGGTCTCAAACTCAAATGAGCTGGGGGCCACTACGGTCAAAATTATCTGACTGGAGGGCCGCATCAGGGGTCGATTGTAATTACGGTACAACACATTTTTTTTATTATTATTATTTTATTATTATTATTTATACATGTACTGTATTTCATCTGGACATTTGATCTGGACATTTCCTTTGCAATTATTTAGCCTGTTTTTTTTTTTGTTTGTTTTTTTAATCTAAAGATGACATTCAATGTTAGGCCTATATCTCATTATTGAATGCATAACCAACTACAACAAATATCTTTTCACTTTTAAATAGGATACTGCCTGGATATAACATACTTTAACAATATTTTGTTAAATATTTTTATTAATTATTTTGTAGAATATTTGTCTTGACAAACAGTTAGTTAAAAGTTAGTCCTGACAAACAGGGAATTACAAGCAACTTTCACTTTGGAGAAGAATTCATGCAGAACTGTGACTTGGTGATCATATTTTTTATACAAATTCAACGCTAATTATCTTGTGAATCGTTCGTCACAGAAACAAACAGGCACTGTTGAAAGGTCAGTTTGTGCAGATTCCAATGATGCCCTTATAACTTCGGTACGATTAAAACTCCGCGAGTAGCGTAACGGAGAAGAATGGGTGCGCCCGTCGGGACTGATGTTTGCGCCTCTCTCCAAGGCCGGTAATTTTGGCACCAACTCGCGGGCCGGATCTGGGCCGGATTTGGCCCGCGGGCCGGGAGTTTGAGACCCCTGCACTAGACCTACAGTATAGCCTATTAGGCCAAGTGAAATAAGACAGTGGTTATTTTTTTCTACTAGTATGTATTTGCATTAAGGCACATTAGGTAGCTTACATATTGCAGTCATTGAGGAAAGGCACATAAAATACAATTCCTTACATAGATCAGTTGATGAAAAGAGAGAAGATCTGAGGCACTCTGCCGTATAAAAAGTCCTTTATTAAGGGAATAGGACCAGCCGACGCGTTTCGGTCGCGTACGACCTTCTTCAGGGCTTAATTAAAATTAATGACACAGGTGCATTAAAATAGATGTAACTCAGTCACATGATATGGTCACATGACCACCATAACAATCCAGGACTCTTTTACAAATACCAATACACATACAAAAACAAGATGCTATAGATCAAACACCAGCCAATAATTTAGTATCAAAAAAGGACATCAACAGTCAAGGGGTTGCCCACACTGAGGTAAATTTAAGTTAACACTGTAATCAGGTACAAAATATCATGTACAGTAGAGAATATGGTCAGACACCAGCAACTAGTTTAGTATCAAAATAGGACATAAGTCAGAAACCCCTATGTTTATCCCTAAGGGATTGCTTGCACACAGGTAAAGTTAAGTTAACACTGTAATCAAGTAGAAAACAAAAAAAAAAAAAAAAAAAAAACACTTCACTGCATTTCACATCGCATCACAGGAACACAGAGAAATCAATCTAGATCTTCATTGAGCCCAGGGAATATTAGAGCTTTTAGGCTGTCTATCCAATAGGTTTCCCTCTGGGCTAGCTTTCTAAGTCTATCCCCCCTCTAATATGTTTGTGAATAACCTCTATGACCATGACTGATAGATCATTAGGATTGCATTGTGTGGAGAGCTGGAAATGTTTTGCAATAGGATAATTGAGGTTATTTGTTCTGATGGCGTACTTATGTTCTGTGAATCTGTCCCGCAGTCTCCTTTTGGTAAGTCCTATATAAAAGCAGCCACACTTGCATTCTAAACGGTAAATTACATGAGTTGAATTACAATTAGCAAATTGTTTGCAGTGGAAAGTCTTTTCACCAGTGGAGTCTGTAAAGGAAGTCCTTTTGTTAATCTGTGAACAGTGTCGACACGCACCACACTGAAAAGTGCCTAATGGCTTGGTAAAGCAAGTTTTTGGTCTGGAGGCTGGGATATAGTTTTTAACCAGTTTATCCTTCAGAGTGGGGGCCCTCTTCACAGCAGGTGTCTGACCATATTCTCTACTGTACATGATATTTTGTACCTGATTACAGTGTTAACTTAAATTTACCTCAGTGTGGGCAACCCCTTGACTGTTGATGTCCTTTTTTGATACTAAATTATTGGCTGGTGTTTGATCTATAGCATCTTGTTTTTGTATGTGTATTGGTATTTGTAAAAGAGTCCTGGATTGTTATGGTGGTCATGTGACCATATCATGTGACTGAGTTACATCTATTTTAATGCACCTGTGTCATTAATTTTAATTAAGCCCTGAAGAAGGTCGTACGCGACCGAAACGCGTCGGCTGGTCCTATTCCCTTAATAAAGGACTTTTTATACGGCAGAGTGCCTCAGATCTTCTCTCTTTTCCTGAATATATTTTCTTTTTGATCCTGAAGAGCACCTGACCCTGGATATTTATCACCCACTGAAGCAATCACTTTTTTCTCCTCTTTTTCTCATAGATCAGTTGATGTTAGATTTGGGCAACAAATTATATTAGTCTACACAGGTGCTGGTCATAAAATTAGAATATCATGAAAAAGTTGATTTATTTCAGTAATTTTATTTAAAAAATGAAACTTGCATTATATATGAAACCATTACACACAGACGCATGTATTTCAAGTGTTCATTTCTTTTAATTTGATGATTATAAAGGAAAAAGTGGAAAAAACCCAAATTCAGTATCTCAGAAAATTAGAATATCACTTAAGACCAATACAAAAACAGCATTTTTAGAAAGATTTAGTCAACTGAAAAGTGTGAGCATGAAAAGTATGATTATGTACAGCACTCAGTACATAGTTGGAGCTCCTTTTACCTAAATTACTGCAGCAATGTGGCATGGCATGGAGTCGATCAGTCAGTGGCACTGCTCAGGTGGTACGAGAGCCCTGGTTGCTCTGATAGTGGCCTTCAGCTCTTCTGCATTGTTGGTTCTGGTGTCTCACATCTTCCTCTTCACAATACCTCATAGATTTTCTATGGGCTTATGGTCAGGTGAGTTTGTGGGCCAGTAAAAAACAGGGATACCATGGTCTTTAAACCAGGTACTGATCCGTTTTTGGCACTGTGTGCATGTGCCAGGTCCTCTTGCAAAATTAAATCTGCATTTCATAAAGATGACCAACAGCAGAATATGAAATGCTCTAGCACTTCCTGGTAGACTGCTGGGTTAAACTGGGAGCTCCTAAAACACAGACCTCAGAAACAGTTGATCTTGGACCTCAGAAAACACCCACACCAGCAGATGACATGGCACCCCAAACCATCACTGACTGGGTTTGGCGTCTCGCATCTTCTGGAGGAAGAGAGGAGAGGCACAAAATCCATGGTACTCGTGGTCCACACAGTCAGTCAGTGATGGTTTGGGGTGCCATGTCCTGCTGGTGTGGGTCCACTGTTTTCTGAGCGGTTCCAAGGTGAATGCAGCTGTCTACCAGGAAGTGTTAGATCATTTCATGCTTTCTGCTGCTGGCCAACTTTATGGAGAAGCAGAATTCATTTTCCAACAAGACCTGGTGCCTGCACTCAGTGTCAAAGCTACCAGTACCTGGTTTAAAGACCATGGTATCCCTGTTCTTAACTGGCCCACAAACCCACCTGACCATAGGCCATAGAAAATCTATGTGGTATTGTGAAGAGGAAGATGTGAGACACCAGAACCAACAATGCAGAAGAGCTGAAGGCCACTATCAGAGCAACCAGGGCTCTCGTACCACCTGAGCAGTGCCACTGACTGATCGACTCCATGCCATGCCACATTGCTGCTGTAATTTACGTAAAAGGAGCTCCAACTACTTACTGAGTGCTGTACATAATCATACTTTTCATGATGGCACTTTTCAGTTGACTTAATCTTTCTAAAAATGCTGTTTTTGTATTGGTCTTAAGTGATATTCTAATTTTCTGAGATACTGAATTTGGGTTTTTCCATTATTTTTCCATTATAATCATCAAATTAAAAGAAATAAACATTTGAAATACATCCATCTATGTGGAATGGATGTATACATAACGCTAGTTTGATTTTTTCAATAGAATTACTGAAATAAATCAACTTTTTCATGATATTCTAATTTTATGACCAGCACCTGTATTTGATATTTTTTTTTTCCAAACAGATTTCTGTCAACAGGGGACTCATTCAGAACAATTGCGTTCAATTACAGAGTGGGGTTCTGTACAGTTGCCAGAATTGTGCGCAGTGTGTGTGAAGAGCTGTGGAAGTGTCTGCTAGACACGTACATGCCAGTACCTACAGCTGAACCATGGAGGAAAACGGCAGAGTTTTGAGAGACTGTGGGCATTCCCAAATTGTGTCGGTGCGATAGATGGGAAGCATGTGGTCATTCAGGCCCCTCCCTCCAGTGGAAGCCAGTACTGGAATTATAAGGGAACATTTTCCATTGTACTTATGGCAGTCGTGGATGCCCACTACAGATTCTCAGTGGAGGATGTTGGTGCCTACGGTAGGAGCAGCGATGGTTGTATCCTGGCTACTTCTGCATTTGGGACAGCACTACGGCTTGGGAACCTCGACCTTCCTGAAGACAAGCCACTACCTGCAGCTGACCACCTCGGACCCCAGCCACACACTTTTGTTGCTGATGAGGCATTTCCTCTCCGCCGAAACATCCTGAGACCCCACCCCGGACAGCATCTACAGCCTGAGAAAAGAGTTTTCAATTTCAGGCTGTCTCATGCCAGGCGGATGGTTGAGCGCACTTTTGGGATCCTAGCAAACCAATGGAGGCTGTACAGAAGGGTCCTGGGGGTATCTCCAGAGGTGGCGGAGAGTGTGGTAAAAGCTACGTGCATACTGCACAATTTTCTAAGATGGGATGTAGAAGATGTTGAGGCCCCCCGCACTCTGTCTGCAGCAGCAGAACCACAAGGTGCTGTGCAGAACATCCCCAGGGTCAGCAGCAACAATACCTATGGTTTATTGACAACCATCATTCTGGGGAAAACCTGAACTTATGAATCGAGACGGTCTCCATCCCTCGCGGAGGGGAACCGGTCTCCTTTCTAGGAACATCGACCAGCATCTAACCGCGGCATGTTCCTGATATACCAGAGTTTGGTTCAGGTGGCAGGATTACTGTCTTACACAGTTCCCTGCCGCGTCGCCGTGATATTAGGGAGTTTAAGCATGCACGGTTTTCCCGACAGCGACGGTACCCGGAAATTGATCCCTCCTCCCTCTGGTTTCAGTCGCCGTCGAATCCATAGTCATCATTAAGCAAGTTGCCGCTGCTACGGCCGGAGCTCTCTGATTAACACACCTGGTACTGAGCTGATGTTTACATCTACCATGTGACAGATGACAGATTAAAATGAATGGAATAAACGTGCTCTCCTTTCTTTCCAAAATGAGAGAGCTAGAGGTGATTAAATGCAAAAATGTGTTTCTCTTGGAAAAAAAAAAAAAAAAAAAATTTTTATCAATTTTGCCTTATGTATAATGTTTGCTTAGATTAACAGACTTTCTGGAATGAAATATTATACTCTAAAACGTAATGGAAGAAGGAGACTATTACTTATTTTCTTTTTTGCTGTTTATAATTATAATTCACGCACTATAGATCATTCAAGAACCTCGCGTAGTCTAGAATACGGGAGATTGCATCTTTCCACGTTGCAGATCAGCTCACTACGGCAAACAGAGCCGGCAGTACGGCTGAAGTCTCGATCAGTGGAGCGCAGATTGATTTCCGGCGGCCGTCGCCGTCGTGGAAAACCGTGCTTGCTTAAACTCCCTATTAGCAGCAGTCAGGTCCCCTTAGGGAGAGTGTCCGCGAGACATAGAGGCATTAACCATAGTAACCTCATACACATAAAACCAGAAGCAAACTATAAACATAGTCAACAGTCAAAATTGAAATTTGGCTTATTGAATACTCGCTCACTCTCTTCAAAATCGACGCTAGTAAACAAACTCATTACTGATAATCATATTGACATACTTTGCCTCACTGAAACCGGGCTAAAACCAGACGAATACCTATCGCTAAATGAAGCCACTCCCCCCAGTCATTCAAACTTCCACAAACCGCGTCAACGCGGGCGTGGAGGTGGGGTAGCCACCATCTACAATTCTAGCTGCAGTATGGCTCCCAAGCTTGAACATAAGTTCAATTCTTTCGAGGTACTCGTCCCCAACCTTATTCAACCTGGAGCTAAGCCATTAACTATTGTAACATTGTATAGACCTCCAGGGCCATACACTGAATTAATAACTGAATTCTCTGACTTGATATCCACATTAGTTGTTAAATCAGATACAATGGTCATCTTGGGCGATTTTAATATTCACATGGATGTTGCACACAACAGCCTGACAGCTGCATTCCAATCTCTTATTGAGCACATTGGCTTCTGTCAAAATGTAAATGCACCTACACATAAAGACAACCACACTATTGACCTTGTACTAACTTATGGCACTCAAGTAGAACAACTTACAATTGCACCCCAACCCACATTGACTGACCACTACCTTATTACTCTAGAAATACCAGTCGACCATGTAGCGCAAAATGTGACCCACTACTACACTAGAGGCATAACGCCTAAGACCACTGACGATTTCATTGGAAAAATTCCTGACCTTACACCAACACGCTATGATAGTCCTATCCCATCACCAACACATATCGACCAATTTACTGATCATGTTATGAACACATTACATTCAACACTTGACTTAATTGCTCCACTTAAAAAGAAAACAAGGAAGGTAGAAAAACTGCCCCTTGGTACACCACACATACACGTACATTAAAACAGGCTGCTCGCAGACTAGAAAGGAAATGGCTCAACACTAAACTCGAAATATTTCACATTGCCTGGAGAGAGAGCCTGAAAGAATACAAGACTGCACTGCACAATGCTAAAACAACTTATTATTCCTCGCTTATACATGAACACAAAGACAATCCAAAATTCCTCTTCAACACTATATCAAATTTGACACCTCAGCAGTGACGACTTCCTGATTTTTTTCAATGAAAAAATTGAAACCATACGACTTAAAATTAGCAACATGCCTACAGCCTCTCTACTAACTACTGATAGCTGTAGCCAACCCGTAGCATACCTTGACTCCTTTATGCCCACTGATATATTAGAAATTTCTTCTCTCATTACTAAAGCGAAGGCGTCAACATGCCTACTTGATCCTATTCCTACTCACCTCCTCAAGGCAGCCTTTACACCGCTAGCTGAGACATTACTTGAAATTATCAATAGCTCACTCCTAGCGGGACATGTACCAACTACTTTCAAGACATCAGTCATTAAACCATTGATTAAAAAACCAAACCTTGACCCTGATGTTCTGGCTAATTACAGACCTATATCCAACCTTCCTTATATCCAAAATTCTAGAAAAAATTGTGTTCAAACAAATTTGTCGCTTCCTAGACGAAAACAAAATCCAGGAAGTCTTCCAATCAGGATTTAGAGCTAATCACAGCACTGAAACAGCCCTAGTTAAAGTCTTCAATGACCTCCTTCTTTCCATGGACAATGGTAATATATCCATATTAATTTTACTTGATCTTAGTGCAGCTTTTGACACCATTGACCACGATATCCTACTACACAGACTCGAACATACGATAGGCATTAGAAATTCAGCATTAGCTTGGTTCAAATCCTACCTCACTGATCGCTACCAATTTGTACATGCCCACAACGTCTCATCTTATCATGCTAAAGTTAAATATGGCGTTCCGCAAGGCTCAGTACTGGGCCCCCTACTATTCTCTCTCTATATGTTACCTCTGGGTGAAATCATTAGGAAACATGGCATTGCATTTCACTCATACGCAGATGACACACAGCTTTATCTCTCTATGAAGCCTAGCAACTGCACTCCGACAACCAAACTCAATGCCTGTCTTGAAGACATTAAAGTTTGGATGTCAAAACATTTTTTATCCTTGAACTCAGATAAAACTGAAGTTATGATGATTGCCTCTAAACAACTGAAGGACACCTCGCTTCACCATCATAGCTCACTTAGCAGTCCTACACTCTCATTTAGCTCACAAGTGAAAAATCTGGGGGTAATTATTGATCAAGACCTCTCCCTGAATAGCCATGTAAAGCACATTTCTAAAACATAATTTTTTCACCTTAGAAACATTGCTAAGGTTAGGAAGTTCCTGTCCTTTGAGGATGCTGAAAAACTTATACATGCATTTGTTACCTCCAGACTCGACTACTGCAATGCTCTGTTCTCAGGGTGCAGTAACACCTGCATTATAAGTCTACAACTAATCCAAAATGCAGCAGCTAGAACACTCACTAGAACTAAGAAATATGAACATATTTCTCCCATTCTAGCATCTCTACATTGGCTTCCTGTCAAAAGTCGAATTGACTTCAAAATCCTTCTCATGACGTATAAGGCACTTAATGGCTTAGCTCCTGCATATATTACAGATTTACTTGTTCCATACCATCCAGCAAGACCTCTGAGATCTCAAAATGCTGGCCTCCTTGAAAAAGTGACCATATCTAAAACTACAATTGGGGGAAGAGCTTTTGCCTATCAAGCACCTCTTCTATGGAATTCTATTCCTCCCTACATTCGTGAAGCGGACACTCTCAATACCTTTAAGTCTAGACGTAAAACCTTCCTTTTTGACATTTCCTATAATTAGGAGTGGGCCATGGCATATCACCACTCCTCTTGGGCTTTCCTGGGAGGGCTACCTCTGCTGTTTTTCCAAGGCGGCCACGGACCACCCCCTTCTGGGTTGGTGAGATGCCATGTACCATACCTTAGTTATGCTGCGATAGCCTAGTGCTGCCACCTTCTGCACACTTGCCATCCTGTACAACCCTCTTTCTCCTCTCTCTCTCTCCCTCTCCTCACTCTAGCTAGATTATATGACACATATCATGAAGTGATATCCTCCTAGATTGGCCTAATCCTCTTGTTTCTGTTTCTTTTTGTTTCTCTTGCCTCCTCTGCCCCGACGCACTGGCTGAGTGATGAACCTCCCGTACCTCCCTGCCACCAACCCTACCCCACTACGGATGCTGACCAACCTCCCCGGAGCCACACACCAGGACCATCCTCCCCTTTTCTCTGACGCCTGTGATGGAACTGGCCTGATGGCCGCCTGATGACCACTACTGTCAAGTCAAACTAGCCTTTTCACTGGGGGAAATTGCACAAACCAAGAAAAAAGCAAAACAACTCGACAGTGAAAAACCGGCTGCCTCTCCAGTCTTTCAAAAGTCCCGTGTGCACAGTATTCCAGTTTTGCGTTGAAGCACAGCAGCACTCATTTAAGCATTTACCGTCTTCTACCTAGTGAGTCAAATGAATTAAAACACCTGTAGCTCCGTCGTGGTGTGCCGTCGCGTCAATGACGTCATGCTCAGCTGGAGCGAGTTAACTTGATTGCAATGATCAGGTAACTTTGAGGTGCTCTGTTCCAAAACACCACAGCATTTTTTTTCTTTTTTGTCCAGTGCATTTTCCTACTCCCCCCCCCCCCCCCCCAGTGTCAAGTTGTTTTGCTTTTTTCTTGGTTTGTGCAATTTCCCCCAGTGACATTAAAAAAGGCTAGTTTGACTTGACAACTACTTAGATGGCGACCAACACCCAATGAACTCTGATCCCACTCCAAACTACTGACTAATCCCCTGACCCTGACTGTCACACAAACTATGTGTATATCATCTCTGACTACATTCAGTACTCATACTGTTTTGTGTTAACCATGGTCAATCTATGCATCAGACTTTACGGATACTTTATTAGGCCCCAGGCAGGTAGGCTGAGTCCATGAGGCGTGGATCTGCCCAAGGTTTCTTCCTACATAACAAATTATTTACAAAGCGAGGGAGTTTTTCCTTGCCCCTGATTCTCATGGATGCTTCTTCCCGTACTGTCTGTGAAGCGCCATGAGTCAATGTACTGTATTTGTGCGCTCTACAAATAAAATTGAATTGAATTGAATTGAATACCTCCAGGGAAGCGGCTGCCATTCGGGACATATACTGCAGCTACTTCTCTCCACAGGGCCGAGTGTCGTGGCAAGACAAAGTCCTGTAACACGTAACGTTAAGCCAGACCCCCAAAACACCACCCAAAGTTGAATGAACACAGTAAATTATTTACCATTGAATCATTTGTCTGCTTCTCTTTTATCTGGCATGCACACAAATATTTTGGTACTACTTTATAAATTCTTTACTATGTATACACAAAAAGTAGAAAAACGCATATAGTAAATTAACAAAATGTACTTTATTATTAATTTGTATGTATATCCATTATATTTCTGTACCAAATTCAATTGCCATAAGTACTTGTTGGATTTTAATGCGGGCCTGAGCCCTCTGCATATCTGTTAAACGTCTCATTGTGGTTGCCAAGGACAAGAGAAAAGATTCGTTTTCATCGGGGGGTTTCTGGATTGCAGACATAACAGCCTCTTGGTACGGAGAAAGCACTGGTGTGGATGACTGTTGTTTCCTTCTTTTGTTCGGTACTGCAGTCTCAGTCTCTGTAGGCAGTTCATCATCATCTTCTACGTCACTTGCGATTACAGTCTGCAGAATATATAACAATCATGTCACAAAAATATGTCTTTTAGTTTAATTACTCTACATCTTCAGTTCAATGGGCACCATGTAATGATTTAGCCTAGATTAAGAGAACTGACAGACTAAAACTGACCTCAGTCTGAGACATCATAGGTCCTAATAGGTCCATGATCTCATTTGACACCTCTGGCTCAGTAACGTTACATAGAGGAGGGAAGTTTGAGGAGGACTGCCTCTCCTTCAAATGGGGCTCAAGAAAACTCAGTACAGCCATGAATTTCCATTTTTTTTTTTTTTCTGAGTAGCTGCTGACCCACTCTTCTTTTCTAACTCTCTCCTCCTCTCCTTTGCAAACCTGTCCCTGAGATACTTCCATTTCTTTTTACAGTCATCCTCTACACACACACACACATAGGCCGTAAGGTGACCCTCGAAAAGTGCTTTAGAAACCAAATTTCGCTCCGCAGCCTCCCGAACAAAAAATAACCATTTCATAAATAAGAATGTGTTATGTTGAGGATTCAAACACACTTTCGCCATTGGTTGCAGTGTACTTCTATTTAAATTATCAACGTTTAATGAAGAACTAGTGTCTCCGAGGCGTATGTACATATTCGACAGGCGTAGAAACACCTTTGCTCGCGAGAGGTACCACGGTTGAGACGTCATCAGAAAGAACGAATCGGATAGCTGGTATGTCAGCTGAGCGAGTAAACAGAAGCAGCATGGCAGCTAACGTTTTAGCAGGGCGAACATCCAGCAGTACCGAAGAAGAAGAAAACTCGACCGAAAATGTAAAATAAGACAAATCTTCGAAAAGTAAGATGTGTTACATACATATATCTTCTGTTAAGCACGAGGAAGCACAGAATTTCACCAGCAAAAGGTGGAATACCTATCGAAACAGTGTTTGACAGTGGCTAGAGTTGAAGGGTGAGAGCAGAGACGTAGCAGAAAATTTCAAACACTGTCTTGAGTTGGATTTTGAGGAAATTTCCGAAGATGCAGCTTTCCATTCCACATGCTACCGGAGGTTTATTGACAAGCACGAAATAGAACGAGCCAAACGCCGTCTCGTGCGAGAGGCAGAGAGGAGAGATGACCAACAAGACACCCAAACAAGCGAGGCTATCCCTGCTTCATTGACTGCGACCACTCCTACCAGGAAACGTCAAGCTTGCCCATCGCGAGCTCTGGCCCCGTTCTTCCTGCCATCTGTATCTGCAAGAAAGACCGCAAATTGGTCGTCGCCGGTGGCAGACGTCAAAAAGAAGCTTTGTCAAAGACAGAGTTTAACAGCAGGTAAGACTGTGTTTCACCACCCCTATCACACACAAACAGTAGGTATCTATGCGAATGCATTCCATCCCCCAACACACACACACACACACACACACACACACACAGATGTTAGGAGAAGTTCAATGACTATCTAGCCTTCACTGCTGCACAATCATTGTATTTGTCTAATCTTAATGTATGTGTGAGTTGCCATAATGTGTTGTGTATGTGTGTGGGTGTGAAATTACATTTCAATAGCCTCCATAACATTCCCATGCCTACAATATCCCACTCAGTGTTTTAGATTTTATATATATATATATATATATTATATAGAATGAATCACATTTTGACTTAAATATGGTAATGGATATGTTTTGGATGTCATAGGATGCCTGATGTTAATATGGCACTGAATACCTGTACAGAAATGAGGCTCCTCAGCCTGATGGCCTGTCTGGTCAACACACTGCTTCTGAACCACCCCATCCCCCGTGCCCTTCCCCCACCCCCCACTGCCCCTTTCTTAAACTTGTACACTTGGGATTTTTCCGCTTCTGTGTCTGTGTGTTGCTGGGCAGTCCCAGGCTCTAGGGGTGTGTCCTGGCTGTGCTGTACATCTGTGTCCTTAAGGAATACTTTTTTGGGTGAAACACCTAGCCTAGCACCATTTTTTACATCACCACTGCACCAGGAAAATGAATTGTTTTCCTGTCTATTTAATCATTCTGTTTTCTTTTCTTTTGTGCAAGGCAAGTTGCAGGAAGCTGCTGAAGCAAAGGATGACCAGAGCATCCTCATTCACATCAAGGACAGAGACTGTGTGGCTCTGGAGGTGCAGTACCACAACAGTTGCTACCAACAGTATACAAGGTTTTTGAGTGTTCCTGTCAGAGCAGAGAAAGAATAGTAAGTCATATATTAATTTTATATAAAAACACAAACAGTACAATGTGTATCCTATGAATGAGACAGTTTGTTCTCACAACACACAACAAATGCTCTCACAACATATCTTCTTCTATATTTTTTTGTAAGGATCGAGTCACCGTTTGATCTGAGCTATAAGTTATTCTGCGAGAGGATGATACGTCAAAGACTGCTGATCAACCAAGAGGTCCTGAGGATGAGTCAACTGAGGAAGGCATTTATTGACCTGGTGCAGTCAATTGAAGGTGTTGATGCTTCAAGCTACAGGTAATTGCACGGCAGTTTATTTTTGTCATACAGTGTGTGCACACTCTGCTTGTCATCTGCACATACTGTATTATTTTGCAATAAGGAGGATGGCAGTCTTCTTGATAGTGTGATGTTAGTTATAGTATGTGCTTCTCTTGGGAATACTTGGTATTATATCTGTTGCATAGCAAGTACACTCCACCTATAATATTTTACTCACTCTCTTAGTTGATTTGCAAAGGTGGCTATTGTATATCAGCCACAACATGAAGCCTTCCTTTGCTGGTACTCATATGGGTGGATGACGGATAGCAAAATTCAGACTGTCCTTTTGTCACACACGTATAAAAAATGGTAATTGTTAAGAATTGATATGGAAATGTTGTTGGTCTGATAGGATCAACTTCCTGCATACTAAAAATTTTGGTGTTGTATTTAAATTTTGACATAAAACAACTATCCAAACATGAAAAATGTCATATGGTGTGACTGTCCACTATGCGTGTGATTTTCCTAATTAGAATGTATATCCATATAAAGTATAAATACTTTAAAATTTTACCAGGCAAATAAAATAAGTGGATGTTTTCTATAACCACAGAAAGTTTCGATGCCCATGCATAACGTCCAACTAAGTTCTAATCAAATATATTTTGTCCCTACAATGGACGTCATATGGTGTGACACTATATTTTATATTTTCAACGGGCATTAATTTGGACATCATTGCCATGACACAGACCCTGCTTCATCAGGAAGTTACAATAGCATGTCAGGAGTGATTGCCATGGTCAGGAGGTCAGGTCTGCCTTTTAGATTTTTATATAAAAAGCTCCATATCCGACATCATCAATAGTGGCCAAAAAATTGTGTCTTATGGTGTGACATCATTTGCAATAAAAATTGTTGTTTTTCACAAATCTTCTTTATGAATTCTTAGAAAGCATTGCTGCCATGTGGTCAGTTGCATGCTAAATAATATCTGGCTGTATTTAGTTGTCTAATAAATTAGATAAACTGTCAAAATGTCATATTGAGTGACACTATGTCATATGGAGTGACATTGTTATTACATTGTTATTACATTGGGACATTGAAAATGTACAGTCACACTATATGACATTTCTGTCACACTCTATGACCAAACTGCATTTTTATATTGAAATATATGTAAAAACACGAATGCAATTTAAAAATCATATATGAAATATATTAAATCTGTGATAAGAATTTAGCAAAATAGGATCTGTACAATTTATATTTCCCTTTCCCATTTTTCCCCCATGTCACCATGTTTCACATGTAATATGCAGTTGAAAAATAGATGTTATCCCTAAAGTTCTTTTCAGTGGACTTCAAAATTCATTGTTAATGATTTTATTTTCATGAAATACCTTTTTTTGTGCTGATACATTGTGATTTGGTGCATTTCATCATATGGCGTGACACTATGTCATTTGGTGTGACGTCAAATAATCATAGAAAACGTCATAAAAAAAGACTTTCTAACTGACAAATCATGACAAAATCAATAGTGTAGAAAGGAAATGACATCTGCAAGAATCTCAAGAATTTTGAGCAACTTTTGACAAAGAATGTCAGAAATACGCTAAAATATCTGGTTAGAGTTCAGACCATTCTCCTCCTTGACATAATAACTTGTCAAATGTTAAGTTTTTATCCTAAATATTCACAAGCAAATGTTGCATATCAAAGCAAACATGATTAATAAGTACATTGACGTAAATTAAAGAAGAAAAAAATACCTAATTTTTATTTTATATCAAATTGTTTTAATGTCACACCATATGACAGTTTTAGGCACTACCTTGACAAATTCATATATAAATACTTATTTTAATTAAAAAATGTAAAAAATATTTACGTATTGGTTAAGTTTAGACTCACAGCAACACATACAAACACTTTTTAGGGATGATATTTGAATTTTTTTAAAAATCCTTTTTTCAGGCTTATTTGTCATCCACCCATATGACCCTTTTTTGTTGTTGTTGATTTGTTGTGTTACAGACAGGATGTATTGAAGAAGAGACTCAGCCGTGATTTTCCTAAGCTAGTGTTCCACACCCCCGCCAAATGCAATACATCTGAAGTGTTTTTTGCTGAGAACTTGTCAACGCATGCAGTCTTGGACTTGTTATCATCTGCCATGTTGCAGACCAGAAAGCACTACAGAGGGTGGTGAGAACAGCAGAGAAGATCACAAGATCAGCTATACCATCCATTCAAGACCTGTATCCATCCCGTTGTCAAAGAAGAGCCATTAACATCATCAAAGACACAACCCACCCCTCACGCGCACTGTTCACCCTCCTACCTTCTGGCAAGCGCTACAGCAGTATGCACTGCAGAACAACCAGACTTAGCAACAGCTTTTTCCCACAAGCCATCAGACTGCTGAACTCACTCCAGAGAACAAGACTGCACTTCACAAGACAGGACTTTATGTCCTGTGAGTTGTGATGTCCTATATACATCTCAGTTATATGTCTTAATTTTTAACTGCACATTTGGAGCTTTGAGAAATGCAATTTCAGTCTGCGTGCAATGTACTCTTGCAGTGCTTGATTGACAATAAAGTTCGCTTTGGCTTTGACTTTTTTTACTTAAGCCTAATCAGGTGCAGAAACGACTCAGTCCAGCTAAATGAGCCAGACAGACAGCGACATGGAAAGAGGGACATCAAACCAACAAACAACAACAGAGGACACACAGACACTTTACACAGCAGCTTTGCTTTTGATATTTGTTTTTTGTCGTATAGTTATTTGTAAATAAATTAATAAATGAATACCTGAATGGTCCTTATCATTGATAATTACAATTATTTCCATTTATTAATGAAAAGGTCAACATGAAAAGGTAACCTTATCCACTTGCATAATAGTTGTTCATGCTATACTGTTTGGAATTGATTACATTACAAATAATTGATCAAAAATCATAGCATGAAATGTCACTTGCAAAGTTGTGCCTTGTGCTTTAAATAAAGCACTATTTGTAATTTATATCTTCCAATCCAGAAATACATGAATGAGCATTATCTTTGATAATTATTATGATATACCCACTTCGAAATGATATTTGGGAGATCGCCTTATGACTTGACAGCACTTGTTGTGGTAAATGCGGCAACGTAATTGGTTTAAAACTGTCAAGTGGTGTCGTGTGACGTCAAATAGTCATTCCGCCCTGGGGAAAATAGTTCTTCGGAGAACGCAATAGTGTCCGACTGCGTCCTGCGTCCTCCTGCCAAGACACGCCCCTCGCGTGAAAGACACGCCTATACAACGACTGACCAATCTCAGCAGCGGCCACACGAACTGCTGTAGCGTGATGACGTAATGCGTAGGATTGTGATTTCCTACTGAAATCGGGGAGTAATTTTCCAACGTAGCCCAGAGAAGTGTAAAAATTAACAAAATCATAGTCTTGTAATGTGCACTGTATGTGCTTTTTCTTTGTGCTGTTGAAGTTTATTTGTAAGCAACTTTAGACCAATTTACCATGACAGACGCTCTTCCGGGTGGCAAAAGCCCAAAGTTGTCAACCAAACACTAGTCAAAAGCATACATCCTCCTTCACCAAATATGCATTTTCTTACAAAACCTGTATATTTCACATTCAACAGTCATTTCTATCGCATTTATAGTATCCGTTTACAAAAACATAAATGCCGAACTTATTAATTTGTGACCGAGTTTACCGACATATCTCTTCCTAACCTGGCCGTATGGCAAGCATGGCAGACCGGCGCCGGTCTGTTTGCTACCTCGGTGGGTGTTAACAGGCATGGAGTTTGGACGCACAACGGGTGTATTTTCTGGTCACAAAACATACGTGTTCAGAATGAACGGTCATCATTCCTTCTCTCTTTTTAACAAACTAAAAACTCATTAACGCCAGACTTATTGGTTTCAGACAAGTTTTCCCTGCTCGATCTGCTAAGCTAACCTAGCATTGTAGCTAGCTAGCAAGCTAAACCAGCGCAGGCACCCCTGTTTATAACGATTAGCCTAATTCGGTTGCTAAGTGGGTAACAGGTGTATCGTATAACATAACAAGTTTATTTGCTGGTTATAAAACCTATGTCTTTAGATTTAACAGTGAACAGTTATTATCTCATTATACAAAATAATAAGTCATACAGGCGAATTTATTAATGTAAGACCGGCTTTCCCTGAATGTATTCACGTCAATGGGGTACTGGCTGTTGACCAGTTTAAGAAATCTTCGGACTGGAGTTGTACACGAGAACAGCCGAAATGGGTGTGACGTCAGACGCCGTTGTGAATCAGACCAATCAGGGCCGACTTAATACACGCCCCCTTTTTGCAAGACACACCCCCTCAAAATACACGCCCCCGTCTTGCAGGACGCAGCCGGACCCTACTCGGAGAACGGCTCGGTTTTAAACAAATACACAATATGCAGGAAGCTAAGCTTTATCATGACTTGCAACGTAACTGTGGTACTTTTATCAACTAACGGGTATGTGGTGCCGATGCTGTGGAGCGAAACTGAACGATAACGGGGGTCACCTTACGGCCTAACACACACACAAACAAATATGTACACATTGAATGATATAAGTCGCATGTAACTTGTGTGTTGATACTGTACTAATCAGAGCTAATGGCAGTACACACACACACACACACACACACACACACACACAGATGTACATAATTAATAAATGAATGAACTACATGCAACTTGTGTGTTGATACTAATCAGAGCTAATGGCAGTTCATCTCCATACATACACACACACACAGAAACAGATGTGTACACATAATGAATGAAATACATGTAACTTTTGTGTTGATACTATTTAGAGCTAATGGCAGTTCGTCTCTATTCACACTCACACACATACGGTACACACACACAAACAGATGTGTAAGTTAGCCTACACATGAATGAAATACATGTAGGCCTAACTAACGTGTTGATCAGAGCTAATGGCAGTTCGTCTCCACAGTAATATGAGAGACGGTTGATATCGTTAGTAATGTTAATAACTGACTAGCAAGTAGTGAACTTTAGCGATTAGCATAAGCTAACGTTATGAAAAATTACAAACCGTATTGAAATAACGTACGGATAAAATACTTACCAGGTAATCCAACTGATGCGGAGACATCCCTCCATACCCTTGCCTTCGCTGTCTGGTCATGGTACCCTTTCAAAGTCAGGTCGTATAACACCGGGTTGTCAGTAACTGCCAAGATCTATTTCTCCAGTACTTCCAAATACGCCGCCATTGTTGTTGTGTTTGCTGACTGAGGTTGTCCCGCCCCTTCGTCGAATTTGATTGGTCTATGAGACATTAGTGACATTGACAAGCCCAGCGCTGTTCTAAAAGTTGAACAAATTTCAACTTGAAGCGCTCTAAGCGCTGCGGTAAAAAAAAACCTTCTCAGCCGACGCCTTTTTTTTCGCTGAAAGCGATTGTCGCTCTGAGTGCCGAAGCTCATAGGATTTGTATTGAAACTAAGCGCTCTTAGGGCAAAAAACGCTTTCTGTGGACACAGGCCCTTATACTGTTGTCTATAAACGTTAGCTGCTATATAGCAAACTAACCGTCAAAACGGCACTTCTGTAGGCTTCTGAACACATCTAAATTTATTAACATGGCAACATTCACACTCTAGCATGTTCATACGATCTTGCTGTCAACAAGTAAGACCAGCCAGTAAGCTGTGTTACTCTAATATAATCAATTTGCCTATTAGCTAACCGGAGCTAGCAATAACGTTAGCAAATATGTGAGTTAGCCAGCAACATCAGGAAACTGCAGACGGATTTGGCTATGAATAAATATATTCTGACCACGAATCATTTTGGCGAAAGTAAGTCTTAAATACCGGTATGTTCATCATATTGTTTGATGGCCTGGGAAATTATAAGAAGGTTGTTACTCCTCATCTCCATTCATTTGAATGATCTTCCGATCTTTCATTTACCCCGCAAACGGGAAGTCACACATGTCATAATGGCAAAATTCCTGGATGTTTGAAATCATCTATTTAAAGGGGTGGTTCAGAATTTTCGATGTTAAACCTCATTTCCAAGTAAGCCTGAGTGATATCTGTCATTGGAGACCGTTTTCAACTCATTTCATCCAGTCCTTCCATCAGCTGAGTTCGCTGGTGCTAGGCTAACGCAAGTGAGTGGACAGTGCTAGCCTGGCAATAAAAACAGTCTTACCCACTCTACAGTCTCCCTTAGGCAAGTGAATTAATATGCCAGGCCATCGATGTGTACGTCCAAGCTGATACAATCATCTCTGAAGTACAACTACCCTTGAAAAGTGTTATATTTTGCCTACATTGTTCCCTGTTTGTCGCAAGGTGTGTAAGGCAGCGGATTGATATTACCTCTGCTAACTAGCCTTGACGTTAGGTTTTGCCTTATCCCACTAACGTTAGGCTCTGTCTATCGTCATATTAGTCAAACAACTAACCTGAGCAAGGTAATATTCCGCTGCTGCTGGGAAAGTAGTCCCTCAAAATGTAATGTTATCATGGCGATTCAATGGTAGTTTTTCTTTTACGATGTTTTTTTAATCAACACCGATGACCTGGCATATTAATGTATTTGCCTAAAGGAGACTGCAGAGTGGGTAAGACTGTTTTTATTGCCAGGCTAGCACTGTCCACTCACTTGCGTTAGCCTAGCACCAGCGAACTCAGCTGATAGAAGGACTGGATGAAATGAGATGAAAACGGTCTCCAATGACAGATATCACTCAGGCTTACTTGGAAATGAGGTTTAACATCGAAAATTCTGAACCACCCCTTTAAGACTAAAGGAAACCAGGACATAGCCTTTTCTCTTTTCATTGGGGGCCATTTTGGATTGTATGCATACCAGCCACTAGGGGGTCACCCCAACTTGTATCCATGGATTTTTGAAAACTTTAGGCCTATACCAGTGGTTCTCAAAGTGTGGTCCGGGGACCACTGGTGGTCCGCGAGCAAGCTCAAGTGGTCCGCGAGTTGATTACCATATGTGAATTTAGCCTGTGTCATTATTTTAAGTTTTTCACTGAATATAAGAGGTAGACCTGTTATTTACTCTTTATTAAAGCATTTGATGTGCCTAAATGACTTGGTTAAAGGGTAGTAGCATGTGACTTGGTGAGGGGGCGTGAGGGTAGGTGGTCCAAAGTGGGCAAAGTGGTCCTCGGTTTGAAAAAGTTTGAGAAACACTGGCCTATACCTAACACCTAGCCTGACATAGCCAGACCATAATACTGCTGTTCATCCGTATTCATGGTCTGGAGGTTGTTTAACCTGACACGATTATACTGCGGGGGGGAGGGCATTCACTTCTGGTTTGAAACGATTGGACAGCTCGTCTAATCAGCTTCGCTTATTGGCCGGTAGACTCCCTACCGATGTAAACACGCCCCAGAGGACCGGGCCCAGACCATGATAAGTATGAACATTCGTATTATGGGCGGGCTATGTCAGGCTACCTAACACCCTGCCAAAAATCAAAAACTTGTCCAGAAGTGCACAATCTCCTAGCTACTAGAACTACATGCTATGGTTCAGAGATGCTGTACAACATTTAATACAGCAAGCAGACAATTTGAACCTTATTCATCACATGTACACTTATGGTGGTTTATATATCAAAAAATATCAATGAAACTATTCCTCACAAGGTAATTGTCATCTTGAAAAGCGTAGTGGAGTTCAGTAATCCATTGGCGATCTCCCTTTAGAAGGACCTCCCTTTCTTCTTGGAAGCAAGCCGTCTGAAACCCACAGAAACAATGCAATTATTTCTCATCAGTGTAATAAACCACATATGTAATAAAACTATGCACTTTTTAGATTCATGATTCAAGGGTTTATTTGTCACATACACAGAAATACTTTTGTAAAACACATAGTTAAAGTGCATTTTCAGAGAGAGAGAGCAGAAGATGTAAAATAAATTTTTAAAAAAGCTAAGGCCTATTTAAAATAAAATAAATAAAAGCATAAAATAAACTAGAGAATTACGAGTGCATGAAAATGCAAACTGCAGTTGCATCAGCATCAAATAGCATAAATGTTAATTAGCATGCTAACAACGCTACCTAGCATGTTACAGTAATAATGCTAACATGATGACCAGAAGACCTAGCTGAGTTCAATAGAATCAAAAACCAAAAATGCTAATTAACATGCTAACCAAGCTAACTAACATGTTAATAATGCTAACATGATGATCACAAGACTTAGCTGAGTTGAATAGCATCAAAAACCAAAAATGTTAATTAGAATGCTAACTATGATAGCTAACATGTTGATAATGCTAACATGATGACGCGGGTAGATAGACAGATAGGTGGGTAGATACACTAGGTGTGTAGAGAGATGGGTAGATAGGAGGGTAAATAGGTGGGTAGATAAGTGGGTATATAGGTGGGTAGATAGATAGGTAGATAGGTGGGTAGATAGATGTCTGATAGGTGGGTGGATAGATGGGTACATAGACAAGTTTTCGCGTGCAAACCCTGGGCGGTGCCATAACCCCAGAGCGGCATCAAAATATGCAATACATTTCCGCCAGAACTGGGTTTTACAGCATTTACCGGCATCTACCCATAGAAATTGCCTGTGAGACACACAGTGAAAAGGGACAGACAATCCGCTAAATAACCGTAGTGTAACTGCCTGTTTAAACAGCGATGCAATGGCCTTATCAATCCTCATCACAAAAGTCTGCCACATTTGTATTCACGAGATAGACAAACACACTCAAGTGTAACGGAGGTCATCTACCTCTGCTAGCTGGTGGCAGTAGTCTACGTGTAAATCCTCACAACACAATTGCACACACACCCACTCACTAAATTTAATATCATAAGCAATGTTTGTCCCACCACCAAAACAAGCAACTCTCTTAGCAAAATATTGGTAGCAATGTTAATGTATGATAACCTCTTTATAATGAAGTATTGATATCAATAATGTCAGCTTAAGTTCGTGAATCCAACCACAACTCTGGGAATAGGCTACCCTTGGTTGAGCTAGCAATTCAAACAGGGCTTTAGCCCTTTTAGACTTTGCAACCTAACATATTACTGTGAACTACGTTTACTTCCGCACTGTTCACTTAAAATGACCACAGCAATGTTATCCGTTGGCTGTCAATAAATAAAATCTCAAATCTCAAATTAATATGTTACGTTGGCTAACTCGCTAGCGTTAGCTCACTAACTTTAACAGCTTGTATTTGCTGTCTGACATGACAGAAAATTAATCTGATACAAATAAACACTAACAACTTAAACTATTAGACTTGATGTAATGTCAAACACTTACGGAATATGAGAGATGCATAAAATAAAACGACTCCAAAAGACGATTTATTGGTTAAATCCCACACATTGAAATGTAGCCCGACTCTGCTCTGCATAGGTTATCGTTACTGAGGGACTGCCCTTGCGGAAATAGTAGGCTACTATGGACTACGCAAGCGTAACGATAGCCCCTCCTTTGCTTCAACCCTCTTTGGTGTTGAAACTCTGTTTGTATCTGTCTTCATGACTGTCTGGAGACAGAGCTCTCTGGCATCTTCACTTTGCCAGGAGTTCTTGAGAGTAATGATAGCGTTGTCTGTCTATCATCTGATTGAAACCTCCGGTTACATGTATGAGAGGTAGCCACTCATTAAAGGTGCTTTCTCAAGTTTATGCAACCAACTACCACACACGTTGTTCCTGAACCCTTTTTACTCTTTAATCCATGTTGCCATATTGAAAAAAATTTATAGCCCGTTTGACATGGCAATATTAGTGCTGACAAAGTAGTCTCTAGCTAGCAAAACACATAGGCAAGATAAACCTGACCCCTCGAACGGAAGTGGCTTGCATCCCGGGAGAAGTAGAAGGAAGTAGAGCGGAAACCAGTCCCCCCAGGATTTCGCGGGCCTTTTTTGTGATTGTTGCGATCAGAAAAGCTTGATTTCGCGGCAGGTTTTCTGAAATGTTGCGGCATAAGTTGCGCTGATTTTAGGCATTTTCTTGCGAGAAAATTGCGGGGGCCAGAAAAAGTCGCGGAAAGTTGCGTTTTTTTTTTTTTTTTTTTTTTTTAGCAGCACATTTTGATGTGTTTGATGATGGTAGGTGGTTATACTGTAGCTATGCAGTGAACAATGCCGTATTGCAACTATAGGCTTTCTTTTATTTTGAGGTTGTTTGCCATCTAGAACTGCAGAATACACATTATCGATGGCTGATGGCAATTATGGTTTTAGTTATCAACCCTTTATATGACTACATGCCATCCAAGTTCATCTGTAAACCAGAACAAAATATTAAAAATATATCTGAAATAGTGATGAAAGTGCTGCTGTAAAGCAAAGAATGAGGGAGTGGTTGTTGCATGTCATCATCTTCCGCTTCATCATATTCATCACCATAACCTTAATCATATTGGGCTTGATTGATTGCACTGACTAAAACTGTGGTATACCTAACGGCCGATTCACACACAAACCTGTGCGTGAGCGGCGCGTAAGCGGTGCGGGCGCGGTTTTGGGGCGATTTCATTTAGAATACATGTTAACAGGTTAGGTCATTCAGACTGCACGCGTGTTCTGCGCGGCTCCTGTCCGGTTTCTGAGCGGTGAACCGCGCAGCTCCCGCGCTGCTTTTTTGAAATAGAAACAAGTTCTATTTTTCCAAGCGTTTTCAGCGCGGTAAGCGGGACTTGCGCGGTGTCCATAGATTTTCAATGCAGAGCTCGGGCAGCCGGTTCGCGCAGAACACCGCAGAGACAATTTCTTGTGTGAATGCACAAGCCCACAGGCACCGCTTACGGACCACCCCGCTCCCGCACCGCGAACGCGCAGTTTGTGTGTGATTAGGCCGTAATGTGAAGCCATTGCCAGGGAGCTAGCACTCTTTATATATTTAGAAGCTACAAGTGAAGTAGTTCCACAGCAAGAAGCAAGCCATGAGCTGTACTGTTTGTTAAACAATAAATAACTTTTGTGTGGCAATTACTTGGCTGAAAGGAAAAAATCAGCTTAATTTTAATGCAAAAATATAAGCTTTGTACTTCATACAAGCCAAAACAGGATTTGATATCTTAAAACATGGAAAAGATGCAGGCTAGCTTACTCAAACTGAAAAAATTTGACTGTTCTGAATTGTGATAGATCTAAAGAATGGGAACCAACTTAACGCACTTAATGTGCGTTTAGTGTCCTGTGACAAGGGGCTCGGTGAAAATCTATTTTGTCGAATTCTTCGTGGAGATAGTTCTAATGTAGCCTACATTAGCAATAACTTTCAACCCCGCTTGAATTCGTCATTTAGATAACTTGTGATTTTGGAATCCACACGCGCGCGCACACATGGAGGGAGAGAGAGAGAGACGTGCGGATCGGAAGAGAGCTCATTCAGTCCTATGCGTAAGTTAAGGTAACACTTGCCTCATAACATTAACGTTTACGTAAATGGCAATAGCTTAAATGATCAAGAATATTGTGATTAGCAGCTGTTTTGCACAGTAGGCCTAATATTTGCTCCGTGAAACAAGGAGAAGGAAAAGCTCTGCACCCACTGACTCGCAAGTGATTGGTGATATTTCGAGAAACCTTCCAGGAAGTTGCGGGAAAGGTGCGGTGATTCCTCAAAATTGCATGGCCGCGATGAAGTGGCGGGGATTGGTTGAAGTTGCAAATCGCAACATCGCGAAATCCTGGAGGGTCTGATTGAATGCATGTGTCATCTGATATTGTACCAATTAAGTAAGTAAGTAAAATGTATTTCTAAAGCACATTTAAACACAGTTTACACTGACCAAAGTGCTGTATGTAGGTAATAGTAATAGTAAATTAGGCTCCTTGCAGCACAGCAATAGGCTACTCATGGCAGATGGCACAATCTTGGTGTGAAACAGGTGACATTAATGAAATTCAACTGGACGAATAAATGCTATTTGACACTTGTTTTAAGTTTACAAAAAAGTAAAGAAGATTGTAGAACTATCTCCTGCATCAAATCAATAAGGAGTAAGATGCACGATGAGGAGACAGGCAGGGAGCGTGTGTGTCTGTGTGCGCAACTGAAGGGAGAGAGGGAGAGAGAAAGAGACTGGATGGCCAACTTGGTGCGCGTGCTTTCCAATCCTAATATTATTAATCATTACTAGGCATAACAAATTAATACCGTAAATAGCGCTAATGTTAACATTATTTATATAAATTGGCTACCGTTGACCGCTAACTTTGATGCTTTTATTTGGTGACTTTGGTGAACTGCTGTTAACGTGCAGATTTTTTTTCTGTCAAGATGAGCATTGACAGTTATGGTAAGCCACGACCATACACGATATTCTCTTTATGAAACATTAAAACACGCACGTCCAGGTGTTCTACCCACGACCATGGCATGCGGCTATTCCAGTTGTCCGTTAATTAGCGTCTTCACGTAAACTAATAATAGAAGCAGTAATATAGGCTACCGTATGTAACCCTCAGGTGCCGCTATTCGGCCTCATCGTGCAGTGATGATGCAGCCATGCTCTACTTATGTAGGCCTATGCGTTAAAAAAAAAAAAAAGTCGAGGGAACGTAGGCAAGGCAGGGGAAAGCGCTGCGGGAAACCCTGGGAGTACCACACACCTTTTTGTGCATGTAGCTCAAAGTATAGACGAATCTTCTTGTGGCGGCGCCTGCTTACTTCCGGTAGTTTTGTCGGATTCGTGTATGCGAACCATGGCACTTAATGCCAATTTCTGTACTGGTCCCACCTTGCCAGATGGTGGCGCTGTAACAACCAGGCCCCCTTAGGCATTTGGATATCATCGTAATCATAACTTCTATGAACCTTACAAGTTCCAGACCATTCTATCCATGCACTGTAATTTTATGACACAATTCTTGGTTTCCCGTTATTATTCCCGTTATTATTCCCTTTTTATGGCTTTTGAATGTGTTTATTGGGTCTATACTGCCTCTACACACACTTTAAGTTTGATAAAGAGCCTCAATTGTTAAAATAGACAATTTACACAGTTAGTAACTGTTCAGCTGCTGTGTGCTTAAACCACCTGTTTAGAATTGTCCTAACTATGTCACAGGGTAAGGTGGCTGGGGTCCCACGACATTGGCAGCCATGTAAGCAGCTGAGAACAATGAGAATGGATAAAGTGTGGAGTCGCTTTGCCGCAGAGAACAATGGAAATGATAAATTGACTAATTAAGGATGGCCTGTTATAGGCTACAGGGGAAATCCTTAATGTGTTGGCTGCAGGTGTCTAGTTACCTGGTGCACGCCCCATGAGAAACAGTCTGTTCTGAACATTAGAGCTAAAAAAGTTAGCCTTAAAAAAGCATAATATGGGACTTTAGTTCATTTATCCACCATTTTGAAATTGTATAAGGTATCAAAAATCTTGGCATTCATGTCTGCCAAATATAACAGGAATCTGACAAATGGTGTCCAAGGAGTATGTTAAAATTCATCATGTGGGGGGCGCCATGGCTCAGTGGCTAAATCGTCAGACCATTACTTCGGGGACCCGGGGTTGATTCCAACCTGAGGTCAGTTCCCGATCCCACCCCATCTCTCTCTCCCACTTGTTTCCCGTCATCTCTACACTGTCCTATCTGATTAAAGGCAAAAAGCCCCAAAAAATATCTTTAAAAAAATAATTCATCATGTGACCGGCCAATACAGCCCAATGTTTTCTTTTTTCTTTTTTTAACTGTAGGGGGCGTCCCTGGGCCATACCCGGGTCCATGGCTCTGTACATCTCTTGTGTTCCATTTTTCCAGTGTGTGTGCCAAATTTTCACGCACAGGAAAGTGGAAAAAATTGACCGGTTCCATTGAAAAAAAAAAGAAAGAAACTAAATAATCCTTCCGAAAGCAATAGGCCTTCGCACCGTTTCTTTTCCAGTCATACCACCAATATAATAATTTCCTCCCAAAATAAAATTATTACATTGGTGGGAAAAATTCTACTTCTAAAGTTCAGCTGATACATTGGTGGAAAATTATTAAATTGGCAGGATTTTTACATCTAAAATGTGCACATTTTATTGCGTTGGTGTTTTTATTATGTTGGTGGAAAATTATTGCGTGGGCATTACAGACCACTTTTGACTTTATGTTGGTATTCAGCATAACCTACCTCTCCTCGCTTCAGCATATCCCACTTGTTCATTATCTTCATGGCATAAACCTGCTGATTGCTCCGCATCTTTGCCACAGCTACCTGTTGACAAAGGAAATGGCTGAGATTAGCAACAGGACTATGCAGAGACCCTTGAAGGGACATGGACCCATAACTTTATTCACCTAAAACGTCAACACCCTAAGGAAAGGGTAAGATTCCAAACATCTTGGAATTTTACAGCCTTTACAGAATAATTATTCTGCTGCAGACCTTGCAAACTTTTATTCCGAAACGGGCATTTTAGTAATCAGCTTTCTATTTGTCCTGGGTCAGGCTTTTAATTAGAAATATTGATTTGCAAAAGGCAATAGGCCTACATCATAATGATGCATGTGTGCAGGGACAGGCTTTTTAACAAATCCTTATTGAAAATTGATGTTACATGTAGACGATTTTACATTTTCCTTTTTGTTTTTCACAAATCACAGCAAGTAATCTTACGCAGACCCACTCAAACAGTTTGATCCATGTGTCATTTGCAACTGAAACTTCATGCACAACCCTGGAAATGGGACAATGTGGAACAGATGTATTCAATTTTAAGAGTAAGATATAATGTCATTGCCAAGAAACTTTTTTTTTTTGTCCAGTATATACAGCATAGTAGGGCATTGCTTGGTGGGCCAATTGTCATTTTTGGGCTAGTCCAATTAAATCTCTCATGTCAATGCAATGTATCAAATTCACATTGTTATTTTAGCTTGTCATACCATTTTTTATCCCATTCCAGCCCTGATCATCTCCACAGACCAAAAGATCCAGACACTGAAAGATTGCTACTGCTTCAGTTAAAAGATAAAAACACTAATTGGGCATTGTAAACTTCTCTTAAGGCCCAGGCATTATGCAATTAAAAGTATGCTTTCAGAAATTATGTCATAGTTTAATTCATATTTTTGTGCACAATGTTATGTCCAGTCTATACTACAACTTTAGGCTTTATTGTTTTCAAAAGAAATGCTGATGATTATTAACTATTACCCTGTATAAATGGCACCTGCCTTGTAAAATGTGTGCAAGTCCTGAAAAATATGCCATCGGAAAAGTAGATTAGGTAAGATAAGTACTTTATTCATCACATGGGTAATTCAAGAAATAGCGGGCTACATTATCTTGCCTTCAGATAGAATTCTTGAAATGGAGCTTTTATTAAATGGAGATGATGTTTTCATGCTTTGGCTCACACATAATTGAATATCCTAAGCTGTACGCGAGAAACTCTCTCTGTCTCTCTATCCACTGATAAACAAGAGTTGGCTTTTTACAATCGTAACTGAAAGCACATCTGAAAACATATCCAAAATTCGAACTGATGTCAGACCTGACCGAATAGTACGCTCTCACATTTGAGAATCACTTTCGACATTGAGAAGGTGTTGGTGCACTTGTTAACAGCTTGATTGATATACGAGAACCTGCAAAGTACTTCTGAACTACTGGACGAAAGTAAAGAGTAGACTAGTCTAATTGGACTTATCCATGTTTTTACTTTCAACTAGGTATGGTCGAATGAAAATGCAGGACTGATGTTCAATTTGTGTGATGTAGGACAAATGGTAAAATTGCTGTAACCTACAGTACGCAAAGCGGGACAGGTGGTCACTCTAGAAACTACCGGAAGTAAGCAGACACCATTTGAGCTGAAACTGTGCCAGTTGTGTTTCTTAAGGATAAAGTAATAGCACACCATACACAGTAGAGATCTGCATTGGGACTGGGTCCCGGGACCCAACTCAAAACTTGCGGGAACAGGCGGTTTGCACTTGGCTGCGGGCGGGAACGGGCGGACAACTTAAAAACACTGCGGGAACTGTGGGACTGGGACTTCGAGTTGTTCTTTGTTTTGTAACATTTACTTATTCAAAAGGAATTAACTTCCTACAAACATGTGGCAAAGTCTCTCTGTTACTTCTTACTTTCGGTATCTCATAGATTGTCTGCTTCTACGTTTCCTCTAGCTGGCAGTAAATCCATCAATTAACTCTTATGTTGGAGCGCCCTCTAGTGGACAATATAGTTCCAACAGTTTAACATTGATTTCCACAATAACTCATTTACTCTATGACAGTTCTTAAACTGATAACATTATCTGCAATATCACAGTTTCTATTCATATTTTTGAGAAAGATACCTGCTACATCTGATAATTTTCATGTTGTGTATCGGGCCTATTTTTGCAAAGCAGGCTGGTTTATGTGCCGTGATTGTGCAAGGCTTTTGATAAAACTAAGTTGCATTTAAATGTATTGTGTTTCTTATATCTGTCGAAAAGAGACCTTAACCTCAATCACTGCGTGAATATATGAAGGTAGGAAAAAAGAAAATAGAGTCAAGGGGAATAGAATATGAAACTGCCTTTATTTAATTTAAAAACTACATGGAAATAATGAAATAGGAGCGCTATCCCGACCAATGCGTCAAAAGCCATGCAGGCCAGGAAAACGACCTGGGGACAACCCCAAGAATCTCTCTATTAATAGCCTAAATTAAACTTTCTCCTGCGGGATGGGAGAAGACATAAAATCAATGCATCTCTATCAGTGTGCGGGAATAACTTCTCATAGTTTCGCGGGTTGCGGGCGGAATGGACATACACATCGCGGGAATGGGCGGACACACTGCGCACACTTGCGGTCGCGGGCAGTAATGGTCAGAAATTCAGTGGGAGCGGGTAGGAGCGGGATGAAGAAAACAGTCCTGCGCAGTTCTCTAATACACAGCCCCTGATTTACAAGATTCCCACAACTCTTACCCCGTTTACACAAACCCAGATATCCATAAAGACGCACATTTATCTCTCCGGTTGCACCTCTCATTTATACATACCCGGAGGTTTCAATCACTGTTTTGAATCACTCCGGGCAAGGTGGAGATGTCGGAGATGTCTTCAGACATTCGTCTAAACATCCATATATGGAGTTGTAACACCAAAGAGTGTTGAATCAAATGAAAAGTAACTATGTTCACGCAGTTTCTGGTTCTATTTTCACAAGGGCAACCCCTCAGTATGCAGACCAACTTTTACCAATAAATCGTCTTTTTGGAGTTATAATGGAGTTTTTAGATGTATCTGTCATATTCCGTTGTGTTTAACATAATTTCAAGCCTAATGGTCTAAATTGTTACTGTTGGTATTTCTATCAGATGAACATTGCTGCCAGGCAGTAAATGCTCTACTAAGTTTAAGTTGTTAGCAAGCTAACACTAGTGAGCTAGCTAACGTATTGCTTTAAATTGCTATTTGAAATTTAATTTTTTGACAGCCTGCGGATAACTTTACTGAGTTCATTTTAAGTGAACAGAGCAAAAGTAAACATAGTCTTTAAGTGAACAGAGCAAAAGTAAACAACTTTTGGCTGATCATCAAATTCTTTTTGAGTATTGCCCTGATTTTACAGGCAATTCCATATCAACTCAACACCAAAATGTTCATTTTGACACCATGGTCCTCAAACTCTTCCATATCTCTTGATACAAACCGAATTCCAAAATAGTTGGGACACTTTACAAATTGTGAATAAAAACAGAATGCAGTGATGTGGAAGTTTCAAATTTCAATATTTTATTCAGAATGCAATATCAATGACGTATCAAAAGTTGAAACTGAGGAAATGTATCAATTTAAGGGGAAATTAAGTTGATTTTCAATTTCATGGCATCAACACATTCCAAAATAGTTGGGGCAAGGCCACGTTTACCACAGTATGGCATCCCCTCTTCTTTTTAGAACAGTCTGCAAACATCTGGGGACTGTGGAGAGAAGTTGTGGAGAGAATGTTGTCCCATTCTTGTCTAATACAGGCTTCTAGTTGCTCAACTGTCTTAGGTCTTCTTTGTTGTGTCTTCCTATGTATGATGCACCAAAAGTTTTCTCTGGGTGAAAGATCTGGACTGCAGACTTGATGGTGCCTTTCCACATGAGTAAGCTGGCCATGCCACACGCACTCATGCAACCCCATACCATCAGAGAGGCAAACTTCTGAACTGAGCACTAACAGTACACAATAACAACTTGGGCTGTCCTTGTCCGAATGGCATGGCATCCCAGTTTTCCAAAAAGAACTTTGAATTTTGATTCGTCTGACCACAGAACAGTATTCCACTTTGCGACAGTCCATTTTAAATGAGCCTTGGCCCAGAGAAAACGCCTGCGCTTCTGGATCATGTTTAGGAATGGCTTCTTTTTTGATCTATAGAGTTTAAGCTCGCAACTGCGAATGGCACGGTGGATTGTGTTCACCGACAATATTTTCTGGAAGTATTCCTGAGCCTAATTTGTGATTTCCATCACAGTAGCATTCCTGTATGTGATGAAGTGTCATCTAAGGACCCGATGATCACATGCAACCAGTATGGTTTTCCGGCCTTGACCCTTATGCATAGAGATGTTCCAGATTCTCTGAATCTTTGAATGATGATGTGCACTGTAGATGCATGATGATACCTTAAAACTCTTTGCCATTTTTGTCTGAGAAACTCCTTTCTCATCTTGCATCACTACTTTTTGCTGCAGCATTTGGGGAACTGGTGATCCCCTGCCCATCTTGACTTCTGAGAGACACTGCCACTTTAGCCTTGTTGAGATTGGCATCCCAAATCCGATTTTTTGCATATCCAGATTGTATCTAGAATTGATTTTGGGTGGTCTGAACAGTTTAACCACATGGATAGGACTTTTGACATTTGTCACGTGACACAAACATCAATACGTGGAATGCAGATGGACGGAAGTGAGTGATTAATGTTAACTCTCCTTTAAAAAAAAACGCTATTGTTTGCAATAACAGCATGTCAGTGCGCGTTATGGATTTGACGCAAGTTGCGTATGACCTGGAATTTACCTCGCGTGTGGAAAGCAGCGTCAGTGAAAGTTTTCAACCAAGGACCAGAGAGGCAACTAACAGCTGTGCTGGACTGCATTGATGCACTGAAATAAAGATCAGTAACGCTATTCTTCCATCTCTGATACTTCCTTGTTACTTCCTTGTGCTACGGCCCCACTTTAACATCTGAGAGAGAAAGAACCTACATTCTACCCTCCGCGGTTTTGTTTATTATTTGTGGGCATGATGCGTTAGGGTACCATAGTAACCCACTTGGATATGACAAGTGATAAGCGGACATGGAGATCGGATATGAGCAGTTTAACAAGCAATGTGAACGTGGTCGATGGAGAGATTAGATTTTAATCAGATATGCAAAAAAAATGGTTTTGGACTGCAGTCTGAACATAGCTTAAGGGATGCTTTTTTTAATTCCCAATCATGTTGCCAATTGACCATATAAGTTGCAAATGGGTCCTCCACCTGTCCCTTATATGTAGATTTGGCTTTTTTGGCCTCTTATCACTACCTGTCCCAACTATTTTGGAATGTGTAGAACCAAAATGAGTCAATATTTGGCATAACATTTCAAAATGTCTCACTTTCAACATTTGCCATATATATATATATATATATATATATATATATATATATATATATATATATATATATATATATATATGGGCAATTCCACGAAAAAGTAAACCTCACCTTAAAACTTCAAGTCTCACCTACATGGACATACAAATTCTTTCAGAAAACGTCCAATACAAAAAAGTATTGTCTTGATGTAAATATTCAACTGAGCAAGTTTCGAAAGGATATCTGTTTGTTAAAATTTTTACCCTATTCAGCTATAATGTAAGTCTATGGAGGGGCTTATAATGGGCATAAGTGGGTGATAACAAAAGGCCACATAACCTCTGCAAACCTAGCAGTATTTCGCAATTTTTTTTCATATTCTTCTGCAAACTCCATAGCTGAATACAGGCAAACAGAAAAAACTAATATCATGATTTGCATCATAAGAATATGAGCCTTTCAATTTGCGTTATGGACGTGACGAAAAACGGACAAACTTTTGAGAGCGCGTAGTTTTTGCTGTGAAGTGTGTGAAATTTCTAGAGAAATGTAAATATTACTACATTCACACCAAAGAGGACATCTCAGTAAAGGCAGAGAAAGACTTAATTTCAAATGTAAATGTAAAAAAAGTTGGTTTTCATTGGGAGAAATGGCGTTATGGATGTGACGTTATGGACGTGACGCCTGGAAAAACCTTCCAAAACGATACAAAACAATTGTGAATGGTGGATTTTCACCTGTAACGACAGAAATGGTAATATAACAATAAAAAATAACTGATAGCATTGCAGCTTTGTGTGTGTTATCACCCACTTATGCCCATTATAAGCCCCTCCATAGACTTACATTATAGCTGAATAGGGTAAAATTTTTAACAAACAGATATCCTTTCGAAACTTGCTCAGTTGAATATTTACATCACGACAATACTTTTTTGTATTGGAAGTTTTCTGAAATAATTTGTATGTCCATGTAAATGAGACTTGAATTTTTAAGGTGAGGTTTACTTTTTCGTGGAATTGCCCATATATATATATATATATATATATATATATATATATATATATATGGGCAATTCCAGCGTTATGGACGTGACATTTTCGTGCATTATTGATGAACAAAAGGCCAGATAACCTCCGCAAACCTAGCAGTATTTCACAATTTTTTTTCATATTCTTCTGCAAACTCCATGGCTGAATACAGGCAAACAGAAAAAATTAATATCATGATTTGCATCATAAGAATATGAGCCTTTCAATTTGCGTTATGGACGTGACGAAAAACGGACAAACTTTTGAGAGAGCGTAGTTTTTGCTGTGAAGTGTGTGAAATTTCTAGAGAAATGTAAATATTATTACATTCATACCAAACAGGACACCTCAGTAAAGACAGAGAAAGACTTAATTTCAAATGTAAATGTAAAAAAAGTTGGTTTTCATTGGGAGACATGGCGTTATGGATGTGACGTTATGGACGTGACGTCTGGAAAAACCCTCCGAAACGATACAAAACAATTGTGAACGGTGGATTTTAACCTGTAACAAGAGAAATAGTAATATAACAATGAAAAATAACTGATAGCATTGCAGCTTTGTGTGTGTTATCACCCACTTATGCCCATTATAAGCCCCTCCATAGACTTACATTATAGCTGAATAGGGTAAAAATTTTAACAAACAGATATCCTTTCGAAACTTGCTCAGTTGAATATTTACATCGAGACAATACTTTTTTGTATTGGAAGTTTTCTGAAAGAATTTGTATGTCCATGTAGGTGAGACTTAAAGTTTTAAGGTGAGGTTTACTTTTTCGTGGAATTGCCCATATATATATATATATATGTATATATATATATATATATATATATATATATATATATATATATATATATATATATATATATATATATATATATATATATGTATATATGTTCAATAATTTACAAATCGCATAAACCTATATTTCATTCAATTTTGTAAGATTTGTAAATTATTGGATTCTATTTTTATTCCCAATTTGTGCAGTGTCCCAACTATTTTGCAATTCGGTTTGTAATAAAACCTAAATATCAGTTTGATATCTCGTTCAAAATTGTTCACCCCATCTCTCTCTCCCACTTATCTGATTAAAGGCAAAACGGAGTGGCCAACTTTGAAGGCTCATAGCTTCAAAATAAAAAAATAACCATCTCAATTGTTTTTGTGTGTGTCCTCTTACTCCTGTGATATATATATATTTCTACAAATGTGAGTTTTGCAAAACATTTTTTACATGAGAACAAAAACTGTCCTTATTTTTGCCGCTTCAGGAAAATAATCTGGGCTTTTTTCGATGCATAAGACCAAATGGTGGGAAGGACTCTAATTTCAATGTGATATTAGAGAACAGTGTTCAAAGAGAGGAGAGGGGTTTAAAAAAAATGTGGCGCTTACGAAAAACTGCAATTTTCAGCTTTTAAGGCTGCATCTATCCGTGAAGAGCCATATCTCAGAAACTAAACGAGTAGTCAAACTGAAATTTTGGTTTTATTCTAATGAGATATGGATGAATATTTGGACAAAAAAATCAGAAAAATTCGAGGACCATGGTGTCGGGCCCGTTTCAAATCATATGGAATTGCCCGTACAGGATCCATATCAACAAACACATGTTGCAGACACATGTTGGTTCCATTTTAATACTTTTTGTAGCTGATTCCACTTATTAGACGGTGGAGCGACTGCGTTTTTCGTGTTGTTTTGTAAAAAAACATCAGAGGAGGAGACAAGTTTTCATTTGTGATATATACAAATGGTATTAAGCCCAACAAAATGTGTTGGCACTAGACAATATTATGGTACACATACATTAATATCATTCTATAATTTCTTGACAGAAAAAGTTAATGCTGTGACGTAATGTGACACCCCTGTTTATGCAGACTGGAACACTTCACATTTACGGCCTTAGATCAGCATCAGCCACTATGCTGCTCCCTTGAAATATCTTTGGTAAAACTGTGACGTGGTGGTTGATTGTCACCGCCGTTTTTGATGTTTGTGTAAAATGTGAGTGTTTTCTTACTCAGGGGAGGAGAATATAACCGGTTTCATGAAAACGATGATTAACAGTATCAAAGGCCTTTGATAAATCAATAAACAAGGCTGCAGTGTTTCCTAGAATCTACAGCAGTAGCTATATGTCATCTACAACAGATACAGATATCAGCTCTAATGGAGCTCTGCCCTGAATCCAGATTGATATGGATTTAAGATATCATGACTCATTTACAAAGGACTCCAACAATTTGGCTAGGCTTGGTAGCTTGGAGATTGTTCTGTAGTTATTGAAATCATTAACATCTGCTCCTTTATGTAGAGGAGTGACTAATGCTGATAGAGGGACTGTCGTCTCTACGGTAAGCGTGCTACGTCACTTCCTTTTACATGTGCTCTTGTACTAGTCTTAGACTGTGAACCTTGCCTAGCGTTAAAAAGGGGGTCTACCCTACTTTTAATGCTGCATTTCAGAAAGCTGGGAGGTAGGTTTCAGACCTCCAAGTGAACTGGAACGCCACTAGAAGTGGAAGATTCTAGTTGTGAGATGGGGTAAATTGACGCACCCTGACTTCACAGTGATTCAGTATAATGAAAGTACACATCAATGGTTGACATAAAATGGCAAACAAGATGAGCAATAGTCTAACCGTCCAGGCAAATAATAACTTGTTGCAATCGGCTGTGCTGTATTTTTTTACATTCAACTTTTTTTTTCACCTGGAACACTTTTACCTGGAGGTTGGACCTTGTAGGTTTCAAGTGGGATATATCTAAGCATGTTTCGGGAATGCAGCATAAGTGTCCAGTGTGCTACAGTGATTAGAATTTTAAAATACTGTGAATAAATGCACAAAAACTCAAAAACAAGTGAAAGATTTGTCCCACACCTCACTGAAGGTCCCTCTGCCAATCACTTTCAAGATCTCAAAGTCATCCCTTTGAATTCGTGTCCTCTTGACTTGCCTCACCAGTGGTTCAGCTACAATTGAAAGATGAGAAGCACGTCATTTTTAAAGACATAATAGAGAGTGAAGAGCAATGTTTCAGGGTGTATTCACACATGCCTGTTTAGTCCCCTTGAAACAAACTCAAGTTTGTGTCCTCCCTTGATTCAATCCGACCCAAACAATATGTTTTTTGGACTTAACTTGCTTCCTTTGTCAAGCATCTCAGGACAGACCAGCTAAAAATCTTCTGTTCTCATAGCGCAGATTGAAACTGGGTTATAGTTTCGTCTTCTGGTGCAGACAGACGTGCGTCCCTTTCCCTCACAGCTGTCATGCAAGCAATCATTGCAATACTAAAACTATAGCATTTTAAAACGTTGTGTTGCCACATATTAAATGCAACTGGTATTAAAAATAAACTCTAAGTGAGTGTAGCTGTTAAATCGGAAGTGTTTAAACACACTTCTTTAAAAACACTTTTCCTGTCTCAAATATTTCTGTCCAATGACGAAGAGGTTTCCATACACATGGTTTTAGGTAGAAATTCTGTAACCTCACTCACATCAGATGCAGCGTCCCCTTTGGCGCATGCATCTGATGTCGCTTGATAAGAGAATTGTTTCAGAAGACTGGGCGTCATCAAAAATCCTTACATATACTTGGATAAACTACTTCAACCTCTTAAATCGAAACCTACCAATTGCTTCCCCTTAGACCACGCGAATTCTAGTTTCTCACATGTTCCAAACAAGCATAAAGGCTAGAATCTGCGGCATAATTGCCACAATACTCGATTCAACTCGCATAATATAGATGTCTCTTTCAAATATAACTGTTAGATGTGTTTTGTAAGTTTGCTAGAGATGAGTTACGTCAAAAATCCCACCCGGTGCTTCTTTTCCGTCTCCTGGTTGGTCCGTCCATTTAAAATCAGTCCTGAAATACCTTTTAATTGACGTGATATCAGATATATGCGCCTGAGGGGGTGCTGCATGTGACGTGAGTGAGGTTAGAAATTCTGAAGAAAAATGCAATGTGAAAAATTGAAAAAAAAAAAACATTTTATTTTGGTCCAAAGCAAGTGAACTAACGGATTTTCCTTGTGTGAATACCCCCTCAGTTTATAACAAAATGAGTTAAGTGGAATTCTATCAGATCAGACTTGTTTTAAGGAATATTTGGTGGTTACTATCAGGGTTCCACAAAATTCAGAATTGAATTGAGAATGACGCCTAAATTCTAATTGAATTCTTGAATCTGACTTTGAATTGAGGTGGCAGATTTGTATTGACGGAAGTAGAATTGGAATGCGATGAACTTCATAATACATATAAGCTCACTTATGTCAGATGATGCATTATGCCGCAAGCAACTACACGTATCCATCTGAGACCGATATATCGTTAGGAGGGATTTCAGGCCGAAAATTAACACCCTGTTTACTCAAACTCGGATAACCATAAAGACGCGCATTTATCTCTCCAGTTGCACCTCTCAGTTACATACACCCAGAGGTTTCAATCACTGAAGACAGAGAATTTTAAGAATTCTGGGCAAGGTGGAGATGTCGGAGAACAAGGTAGAGATGTCGGAGCCCCTACGTTCGCATAGTAGTTCTATTTTCTCAAGGGCAACCCTCAGTGTGCACACCACAGTCTGTTTTGAATGATGTGTGGACCATGTGTGGACCAATAAATTGTCTTTGGTGTTTTTTTGCATGTATCTCTCATATTCCATGATTTCAAACCTAATGGTGTAAACTGTTACTGTTGGTATTTCTATCAGATGAACTTTGCTACCAGGCAGTAAATAGCCTACTAAAATTTCAAGTTGTTAGCGAGCTAACGTAATGTTTTAAATTGATATTTGAGATTTAATTTACTGACAGCCTGCCGATAACTTTACTGAGCTCATTTTAAGTGGACAAAGCAAAAGCAATATGTTAGGTCAAAGCAAAACCCTAACGGCTAGCTAGGTTATAGTTAGCATAGCTATGTTGTCATGGTAACCAGAGAAAAAGGGCTCTGTGGTAACTGCCAAATAGCTACGTTAGCACACTGGTTCATGGTCATACAATATTGTTTAGCAGAGGCGCAATTGAATTGTAATTTGTTGGTTTCATTAATGATAAGGCCTACAGACAATATTATGGCACACATACATTAATATCATTCTATAAATTCTTAAGAGCAAAAGTTAATGCTGTGACGTAATGTGACACCCCTACACAGCACCCCTGCTTCACGTTTGTGGCCATAGATCAGCATCTGCCACTATGTTGCTGCCTTGAAAGATCTTTGATAAAACTGTGACGTGGTGGTTAATTGTCACCGCCTTTATTAGCCGTTTTTGATGTTTGTAAAAATGCAACTGTTTTCTTACTCGGGGGAGGAGAATATAACCAGTTTCATGAAGACCCGGGTATGTGTAAATTAAGCAATAACTGCGAAACCAATCAGGGCCATGTCATTTATCCAATTAGTCGAGCGGCTAAGCTCAAAAATCGATCATCTTGCGATAAAAGCATTAAATTTGGTATGAAAGCTCATAAAGGGGGTCTGATCTGATTTAGAAATGTAGGCAATCCAAATTAGGTCCCTGGAGGCCATGGTGGCCATTTTGAAAAATGGCCATCAAATATCAGTTTCATGAATGATGTCATAATGGATAGATGACAGAAAATAATATACATTAGCTATAGGCCTACATTTGATAATTAATCATTACAGTTAATTTCTAAACAGAAAGGAAAGATGTTATTATTATTCAAACTATTAAGGTACACTCTCTGACATTCTCCCTTGCGTAGACATAAACAGTATACTGCAGTGATGCTGCTCTGCATTTGCATTGCTTGGTACAGGCTTTTTTTTTACATTTTCAGGCAATAGTAAGTTCATAGCAAGCTTAAGATGCGTCAGCAAGGTCCAATATGGTAGTTGGACGAAGCAAATTAGGAGATGGCAGTAATACTTGGACCCATATATGTTGCCCTTCTCACATTCTGTTTCAAGAGCTGCATTTGTTGTTAGATGACACATTGGACGGGAATTGAACTGCCAACCTTATAGTTACAAGTCTTAAGCCCTAAAGACTAGACCACAGCTGTCTGACAGAAAACGTGTCAACAACACCTACCATGGCATCCCCATGTATAAAGAATATGAAACACAAAATGTTTTTTTTTTAAAGATATTTTTTGGGCTTTTTATTAGATAGGACAGTGTAGAGATGACAGGAAACAAGTGGGAAAGAGAAAGATGGGGTGGGATTGGGAAATGAGCTTGGGTCGGAATCGAACCCGGATCCCTGGGGTAATGGTCTGACGCTCTAGCCACTGAGCAATGGCGCCCCCACACATATGTTTTTAATATGTGAATTTATGAATTGTCAGTGGCCTACTATCTGATGTCAATATCCTATTGATATCCTTATAAGAATCTTATATGTATTTTATAGGGGACTCAAATGTCATACAAAATCCATATAAAATGCATATAATGTGAAAGTTGATATATGTGACGTTTCATATCAAAACCAGTTGCTTGGCAGAAGCTTCGTTTCTGAGAAATTTCTAAAAATGGAATGCTTGCACCAAAAAAGTATCTTAGGTTCAGCTAGTCAATAAAAAGTTGTTGAGTGTTTAGTACTGCTAAAATCGGTACAAGCCAAATATTAACTGTCTGCTGATTGTTCTGCTTCAAGGATATCACTCAGACAAGACATGGTAACCATAAATCCCATACTGACATCTGCATTTACTTATATCTTACAGTTAGCATCGTTGCATAGCCTACTCAAAATACCAAAACACCGGCTCTTACCTTGTGTTACAGTTCAAGTTATATCCATGTTATATCCATTTTTCATGTAAAGTCCACAATTAGATGTATTCCTGTCATGACTGCATGTTTAGATCAGTCGATATCAGTTAACTTTTAAGTTAGACTGGTAGTAGTAGGCAGCAGAATGAAGTGGCTCATCAGAAGGTAGTCTAATAATCCCCTTGTCACATTGCTAATGAACTTCATTTTTTTCTTCATTTTTCTCAGCATTCTTTTTTTTCTGACTTGTAACATTGTAACGCTTTGAACGCCCAGTTTTATTTAAACTTTGCAGTGTTTCTATGTTTTATGTGATTCACACATTGGTGAAATTAAAGGAATATTTCACCTTTTTATGAAAATGAATCATTCATCCTCATCCCTGAAGTTACATAATGTGGGTAAAAGCATTTTGTCCCTAGTACATGCATTTTAGCCTAGCATAGATGCTGGAATGTAAAGCCAGATAGCAACTCTTTGGCTACATTACATTCCAGTGCCTATGCTAAGCTAAAGCTAAAATTTGGATTGCCAGACCAAAATGATTTTACCCATATACCCACTCTTCAGGGAAGAGGATGACTGACCAATTTTCATAAAAAGTTAAAGTATTCTTTTAATTTCACCAATGTGTGAATCACATAAAACATAAACATATAGAAACATTGCAAATGCATTTAGCATGTGGTTTGACTGCCCTACACACCCTGAGATTCTTTTACAACATATAGGCCTAAAACATTGTAAAGTTTATATAAATCTTTTTCACATGGGACGTGTCATATACAATTCTTACATGGTGCAAAGTTGTATAAGTTTCACATTATATGGATTTTATATGGATTTTGCATGTGGCCTGAGTCCCCTATAAACCCCATATAAGATTATTATACAACATAACAAAAACATTGTACAATGAAGTTTCACAGTATGTGCATTTTATATGGATTTTGTATGAGCTTTAAGTCCCCTATAAAATACATACAGTATAAGATTCTTATAAAACATATAGGAAAAATGTAGGTTTCATATAAATCTTTTTCGTATGGGTAGCTATGCTGCGATAGCCTATGCTGCCACCTACTGCCATCCTGTACAACCCTCTTTCTCCTCTCTCTCTCTCTCTTCTCTCTCTGTCATACATGACACACCTATATATTGATTGTAAGACCAAAAATCTGATGGTAATTTTTGATCTTACAATCAATATTAAAGTGATATACACCTAGACTGGCCTAATCCTTTGTTTCTAATGTTTTTCTTGCCTCTTCTGCCCCGATGCACAATCCACTGAGTGGTGAACCGCCCGGTACACTCAGACTACATTCAGTACCCATGCTGTTGTGTGTAAACCATGGTCAATCAGACTACTGACATTACGGATACTTTATTAGGCCTCAGGCAGGTAGGCTGAGTCCATGAGGCGTGGATCTGCCCAAGGTTTCTTCCTAGAAATGAATTATTAGCAAAGTGTAGGGAGTTTTTCCTTGCCCCTGTTTCTCATGGATGCTTCCCGTACTGTCTGTAAAGTGCCGCGAGACAATGCACTGTATTTGAGCGCTCTACAAATAAAATTGAATTGAAATTTAATTGAATGAAAGTAGCCATCAAGATTAATCTAATGTTATTTTTTTTTAATCTGAGTTATTTTTTTTTGGATTAATCACTTGAGTTAAAGCGTTAATTATGCCAGCGCAAGAATAAACCTATAATTCTGCTGTTGCATTTGTGTTCTTCCACCACTATTTTACATTGGCCGAGTCTTGCTGTGCTGGGATGCTGTAGAGGTTTTCTGCATGTAATGGAGCGAGCGAACATGATTCATAATAATATGATGCAGAGTAAAACAAGCAGGTGGAAACTGGACCTGGCATCGATTACAGCTAAATGCAAAATTGTGTCACCCGCAATTATTTCCAGGGTTTGTTTTTAACACATGGAAGAACTGAGCACCAGTTGCGAGCTCATCCCCTAGAGAGCTAGAACTAGCTAGCGAGCCGGCAGCTTCTCCCCCGCAGCGGGATCAGTGTCGTTTTGTCACGGATAGGCGCAGAAGAGTCAACAAAATAAACCCCATTGCACTCCAACCACCACCGCTTCACCTATCTAACCAATTTGGTCCTCTGAGTGACTCACCGAGTAACTCTACCAACCATAAAACTCTGGTGATTGGCGGGTCGTCAGTCAGATATGTGAAGCTAGAAACGCCCTCGGCCATAGTCACTTCAATCTCAGGGGCCAGAGCTAGCGACATCGAATCCTATTTAAAAGTACTGGTGGCTAAACGTAATGTTAGGTACTCTCGTATTGTTATCCACACCGGTGCTAACGATGTTCGGCTTAGACAGTCGGAGATCACCAAAATGAGTTTTATGTCCCTGTGTGGGTTGGCACATACGATGTCTGACTCTGTAACTTTCTCTGGTCCCCTACCTCTTAACCTCGGGGAGGAAATAAGCAGCAGAATTTCCGTCCTGAACCGATGGCTGTCTAAATGGTGTGCCGATAATAAAGTGGGGTTTATTGACAACCATAGGTCATTCTGGGGAAAACCTGAACTTATGAATCGAGACGGTCTCCATCCCTCGCGGAAGGGAACCGGTCTCCTTTCTAGGAACATCGACCAGCATCTAACCGCGGCATGTTCCTGATATACCAGAGTTTGGTTCAGGTGGCAGGATTACTGTCTTACACAGTTCCCTGACGCGTCGCCGTGATATTAGGGAGTTTAAGCATGCACGGTTTTCCCGACGGCGACGGTACCCGGAAATCGATCCCTCCTCCCACTGGTTTCAGTCTCCGTCGAATCCATAGTAATCATTAAGCAAGTTGCCGCTGCTACGGCAGGAGCTCTCTGATTAACACACCTGGTACTGAGCTGATGTTTACGTCTACCATGTGACAGATGACAGATTAAAATAAATGGAATAAAGCTGCATCCCGTGCGCTCTCCTTTCTTTCCAAAATGTCTTTCAAGAGAGCTGGAGGTGATTAAATGCAAAAATGTGTTTCTCTTTTGGAAAAAAAAACGTTATCAATTTTGCCTTATGTATAATGTTTGCTTAGATTAAGAGACTTTCTGGAAGTACATATTATGCTCTAAAACGTAATGAAAGAAGGAAACTATTATTTCTTTTCTTTTTTGCTGTTTATAATTCGCGCACTATAGATCATTCAAGAACCTCGCGTAGTCGAGAATACGGGAGATTGCTTCTTTCCACGTTGCAGATCAGCTCACTACGGCAAACAGAGCCGGCAGTACGGCTGAAGTCTCGATCAGTGGAGCGCAGATTGATTTCCGGCGGCCGGCGCCGTCGTGGAAAACCGTGCTTGCTTAAACTCCCTATTAGCAGCAGTCAGGTCCCTTTAGGGAGAGTGTCCACGAGATATAGAGGCATTAACCATAGTAACCTCATACACATAAAACCAGAAGCAAACTATAAACATAGCCAACAGTCAAAATTGAAGTTTGGCTTGTTGAATACTCGCTCACTCTCGTCAAAATCGACGCTAGTAAACGAACTCATTACTGATAATCATATTGACATACTTTGCCTCACTGAAACCTGGCTAAAACCAGACGAATACCTATCGCTAAATGAAGCCACTCCCCCCAGTCATTCAAACTTCCACACACCGCGCCAACGCGGGCGTGGAGGTGGGGTAGCCACTATCTACAATTCTAGCTGCAGTATGGCTCCCAAGCTCGAACATAAGTTCAATTCTTTCGAGGTACTCGTCCTCAACCTTATTCAGCCTGGAGCTAAGCCATTAACTATTGTAACATTGTATAGACCTCCAGGGCCATACACTGAATTCCTAACTGAATTCTCTGACTTTATATCCACATTAGATGTTAAATCAGATACAATAGTCATCTTGGGCGATTTTAATATTCACATGGATGTTGCACACAACAGCCTGACAGCTGCATTCCAATCTCTTATTGAGCACATTGGCTTCTGTCAAAATGTAAATGCACCTACACATAAAGACAACCACACTATTGACCTTGTACTAACTTATGGTACTCAAGTAGAACAACTTACAATTGCACCCCAACCAACATTGACTGACCATTACCTTATTACTCTAGAAATACCAGTCGACCATGTAGCGCAAAATGTGACCCACTACTACACTAGAGGCATAACGCCTAAAACCACTGACGATTTCATTGAAAAAATTCCTGACCTTACACCAACACGCTATGATAGTCCTATCCCATCACCAACACATATTGACCAATTTACTGATCATGTTATGAACACATTACACTCAACACTTGACTTAATTGCTCCACTTAAAAAGAAAACAAGGAAGGTAGAAAAAACTGCCCCTTGGTACACCACACATACACGTACATTAAAACAGGCTGCTCGCAGACTAGAGAGGAAATGGCTCAACACTAAACTCGAAGTATTTCACATTGCCTGGAGAGAGAGCCTAAAAGAATACAAGACTGCACTGAACAATGCTAAAACAGCTTATTATTCCTCACTTATACATGAACACAAAGACGATCCAAAATTCCTCTTCAACACTATATCAAATTTGACAAAAAGTAAGACTGAAGTAACTCAGTCCATTCCAAGTCACCTCAGCAGTGACGACTTCCTGAATTTTTTCAATGAAAAAATTGAAACCATACGACTTAAAATTAGCAACATGCCTACAGCCTCTCTACTAACTACTGATAGCTGTAGCCAACCCGTAGCATACCTTGACTCCTTTATGCCCACTGATATATTAGAAATTTCTTCTCTCATTACCAAAGCGAAGGCGTCAACATGCCTACTTGATCCTATTCCTACTCACCTCCTCAAGGCAGCCTTTACACCACTAGCTGAGACATTACTTGAAATTATCAATAGTTCACTCCTAGCGGGACATGTACCAACTACTTTCAAGACATCAGTCATTAAACTGATTAAAAAACCAAACCTTGACCCTGATGTTCTGGCTAATTACAGACCTATATCCAACCTTCCTTTTATATCCAAAATTCTAGAAAAAATTGTGTTCAAACAAATTTGTCGCTTTCTAGACGAAAACAAAATCCAGGAAGTCTTCCAATCAGGATTTAGAGCTAATCACAGCACTGAAACGGCCTTAGTTAAAGTCTTCAACGACCTCCTTCTTTCCATGGACAATGGTAATATATCCATATTAATTTTACTTGATGTTAGTGCAGCTTTTGACACCATTGACCACGATATCCTACTACACAGACTAGGGTTGGGACATGATTTTCGAATATTCGAAAATCGACAGTGCGTTCGAATATCGAATAGTTAAATCGAATACTGTTTTAGCCATATCATCATAAAAATAACAAACACCGTTTTGAAAAAGACGTTTCCTAACCAATGTTTCATGCAACGCCAAATTCAGCCTGAAGGTGCCGCTAACAATAAACCTACCTGTAGCCTACAGCGGTAGTAGCAGACAATAACAGGCGGCCAAGGAACAGAAATACCCCCGTTTGGCAAAGTTAGCGAGAGCTTGCTTGAGTGTGCCTGCGACGTCAGTGCCATCGGAGCGAGTAGCATATTCTCCGCAGCTGGATTAATTGTCAATAGACTGCGCAACCGCCTCCATCCTGAGCATGTGGACATGTTATTTTTTTTAAACAAAAATTTGCTGTTTAAATTGTTGTCATTATAATTCCAGCCTATTAGGCTGCTGGTAAATACTGTAGCCGTCCAGGCAGTTCATTCAGGCCGTTTCAGTTGCGCAAAGAAGGAAGCCGTTTATTTTCTGAACTTTGATTTAAGATAGTAATATGTTGTACAGAAAGTCAAAGTCTAATTAAAAAGTAGGCCTACTATGCTCATAAGGCTAAAAACCTTTTTGTAAGCGCTGATGTAGCCTACGTTAAACAACGTGTTTGATAAAGTAGATACTTTGAATGTTTACGATGCCTCTTCATTTTCGTGGGTGTGCGGGGGGGCGATTTTCGAATAATATTCGAATACTTGTCATCGATTTTCGAATAGTGTTTTTACCCAAAATTCCCATCCCTAACACAGACTCGAACATACGATAGGCATTAGAAATTCAGCATTAGCTTGGTTCAAATCCTACCTCACTGATCGATACCAATTTGTACATGCCCACAACGTCTCATCTTATCATGCTAAAGTTAAATATGGCGTTCCGCAAGGCTCAGTACTGGGCCCCCTACTATTCTCTCTCTATATGCTACCTCTGGGTGAAATCATTAGGAAACATGGCATTGCATTTCACTCATACGCAGATGATACACAGCTTTATCTCTCTATGAAGCCTAGCGACTGCACTCCAACAACCAAACTCAATGCCTGTCTTGAAGACATTAAAGTTTGGATGTCAAAAAATTTGTTATGCTTGAACTCAGATAAAACTGAAGTTATGATGATTGCCTCTAAACAACTGAAGGACACCTCGCTTCACCATCATAGCTCACTTAGCAGTCCTACACTCTCATTTAGCTCACAAGTGAAAAATCTGGGGGTAATTATTGATCAAGACCTCTCCTTGAATAGCCATGTAAAGCACATTTCTAAAACACCATTTTTTCACCTTAGAAACATTGCTAAGGTTAGGAAGTTCCTGTCCTTTGAGGATGCTGAAAAACTTATACATGCATTTGTTACCTCCAGACTCGACTACTGCAATGCTCTGTTCTCAGGGTGCAGTAACACCTGCATTAAAAGTCTACAGCTAATCCAAAATGCAGCAGCTAGAACACTCACTAGAACTAAGAAATATGAACATATTTCTCCCATTCTAGCATCTCTACACTGGCTTCCTGTCAAAAGTCGAATTGACTTCAAAATCCTTCTCATGACGTATAAGGCACTTAATGGCTTAGCTCCTGCGTATATTACAGATTTACTTGTTCCATACCATCCAGCAAGACCTCTGAGATCTCAAAATGCTGGCCTCCTTGAAAAAGTGACCATATCTAAAACTACAATTGGGATAAGAGCTTTTGCCTATCGAGCACCTCTTCTATGGAATTCTATTCCTCCCTACATTCGCGAAGCGGACACTCTCAATACCTTTAAGTCTAGACTTAAAACCTTCCTTTTTGACATTTCCTATAATTAGGAGTGGGCCATGACATATCACCACTCCTCTTGGGCCTTCCTGGGAGGGCTACCTCTGCTGTTTTTCCAAGGCGGCCACTGACCACCCCCTTCTGGGTTGGTGAGATGCCATGTACCATACCTTAGTTATGCTGCGATAGCCTAGTGCTGCCACCTTCTGCACACTTGCCATCCTGTACAACCCTCTTTCCCCTTTCTCTCTCTCCCTCTCCACACTCTAGCTAGATTATATGACACATATCATGAAGTGATATCCTCCTAGATTGGCCTAACCCTCCTGTTTCTGTTTCTTTTGTCTCTCTTGCCTCCTCTGCCCCGACGCACTGGCTGAGTGATGAACCTCCCTGCCACGAACCCTACCCCACTACGGATGCTGACCAACCCCCCCCCCCCCCCCCCCCCCCGGAGCAACACACCAGGACCATCCTCCCCTTTTCTCTGAGGCCCTGATGGAACTAGCCTGATGGCCCCCTGATGACCACTACTTAGATGGCGACCAACACCCAATGAACTCTGATCCCACTCCAATTACTGACTAATCCCACACTCCAACTACTGACTCCATCCCTTGGCCCTGACTGTCACACAAACTATGTGTATATCATCTCTGACTACATTCAGTACTCATACTGTTTTGTGTTAACCATGGTCAATCTATGCATCAGACTTTACGGATACTTTATTAGGCCCCAGGCAGGTAGGCTGAGTCCATGAGGCGTGGATCTGCCCAAGGTTTCTTCCTACATAACAAACTATTTACAAAGCGAGGGAGTTTTTCCTTGCCCCTGATTCTCATGGATGCTTCCCGTACTGTCTGTAAAGCGCCGTGAGACAATGTACTGTATTTGTGCGCTATACAAATAAAATTGAATTGAATTGAATTGAATATCAATTCATTCCCATTTCAATTCGGGGGCCAGAACAAAGCTCATCACGGGCCGGACTCGGCCCACAGGCCACCATTTGAAGAGCCCTGGAATAGGCTATTTCAACATGCAAAGCATAGGTTACCTCACATAAACATCTTAAGATCATTATAGCGCTTTGGAAAGAATGGGCCAAAAACCTAGACATAAACATAACTTAGGGATTCTTGAGATAAGGGACAAAACTACTTTTTAAATCTTCCAAAGAAAATGTAATGATTCATACATTTTGAATAGATGCATATATAAACACAGGTCTTAGCTAACCAACCATGTGAAGGAACAGGTTTACAATGTTAGATTTTTTTCTAAAAAAAAAACAACTTTTATTCATGTTATAATATGGTATGTGTCAACTCTGTCAGACACCTAAAAACTCATTTTATTTTAATTTGATCAATCCAACTACCATGCTAAGTCATTAGGGATGTAATTACTGGAGGTTTTTAACAGACTAAAGCAGTTAAATGCATTTTATATTTTTACGTTATCATTTTTCAGGACTTTTGGAAAACCAAACTTTGAAATATTTCCATTTTGTACATTTCAAATTAGAAATAAATATATATATTTTTAGTTTCAATGCGAATGAGACATTGATGCATGTAGTTCAGATGGTGTTAATATATTAGAACATAATTGTTTTTAAAAAGTAACATATTTTTCTTAAAAAAGCAGAAAAGGCATTTTCTGGAGTTGACGAACATTGACAAAAAACTGTAAAATAGAAAAATAGAGAATTGGAAATGCTTCATTGTGAAGTTGGGGTTGTCCATTATGGTTATTATTTGCAAAAATAGTTTTTAGAAGAACATTTTAACTCAATTAGCATAGACATCAACTCCGTCAGCTATCAGAATCTGACGGAGTTGACCAAAATCTGATGGAGTTGATGCCCTACGGAGTTGACAAAATTGCTACTTTTTTTCTTGCTATTCAAAACTTGTAAATTGAAGACATCTGGCTTTTCTCTCTGCAACCTAAAAAAAACTGGCAATATTTCTTTCATATTTTATAATTAAAGAGGAACTGAAATGAATTTTAGAGTAGATGTGACATGACAGATACTCTACCTGGCTTTTAATTGGCAGGACACTTAAAACTGATTAAGTTGCCATGACGGAGAAAAGGCCTGTTTAGTTTGTTAATTTTGAAACATGGGCGCTGACATTGTTGATTTGAACATTCCATTAGATCACTGGCATGGTACGAAAAATTCTACGATAAAGTTCGCACAGCTGTTTAATAGGCCTGATGCAGTCTAACATGGTTAACAACTAGCCTGACTTAAAGCAAAGTACAATTTCATTTCAAATTGATTGCGAAATATAGCCTAGATCTGCTGCGCTGTCCCTATGTGTGCGTGTGTGAGGCTTATTTCTAAAAGGATACAAATTATTCATAGAGATGAAAAGGTAGCTGCGGCGTAAGCCAAACCTCACATTTGCCATTGGTAGTGCAAATAGCAACTTTCACGTAAATGTTGCTAGACCAACTCATGTGTGATTACTTTAGGATTTGAAGTTCATTCTAAATGCCTATATCAAACAACGTTTAGCTGTTGTTTTTAAAAGTAATGGATCTAACTAATCTTATTTTTACGTTGCACCTAACATGAATAAGCCAACGAGCCTGTTGTTTTGAGGGAGGGAGCACTACAAAACTACATTAACTACTTATGGTAGCCTACGTTTTATTCACACGGAGGTATTAAAACAAGAAATAGATCGCAATACTGATACCCTATTTTAGGCAAACGTTACTGTCCGTTCAATGCTAACTGACAGACCGACGCTGCTGCAGGCAGTGCTACAACACAGATTGTAGGTTAGAGGAGACGAGATCCTCTCCAGATGCAACGTGCCTGCCGCCGGCAAACCTACAGATAAATTAATCGTGACCAAGCAAGCACAAGCAAACAGTCACAGACTATGAGACGCTTTACATATGTACAACTATGTAATAACCTCTTAACCAGTTTTCTACGGAGTTTAAACACCTTGGATGCTATCAATGACCACTAGCCAAAAACCTTAGCAAAAGCAACTTTATCAGTTTAGCTTTGGTAAACTGACAACAAGCCCAAAAGCTTCCACTGAAGTTATCACGTCCGCAGTTTCTGTATCCCAGTGGGCATTTTGACGTATTTTGACGTTTAGAATTCATCAAGATTTTGACTCCATATGAAATATACATTATTTCATGAAGATGTTAACATCATAAGTTAAGGCATGTTAAGAGGTCTCACAAGGGTTTGTTAAAAAATCCAATTACTGATTTTTAAGCTTCAATTGTCATTAAATTGACATCAATTTGATGTCCTGAACCAAAGCATCTTCTTGATATTTAAATTATATAAAATTGATGTCCAGAAATTTGCTGTCAATGTCAATTTAACGTTTATGATTTATCAAGATTTTGACTCCATATTAAATATTTACATTTTCAATAGGTTTTTAACATCTCAAGTTATTGTCTGTAAAGAGGTTTCATTACAACATCAGTCACTGTCCTATTAAGCATAAGGTCAATACATTTTATATTAGAATAACATTATTTTGATGTCCTACATAAAGCTTCATATCGATATCAAGCTGATATCAAAATTATGTCCAGGAATTTGTAGTACACATCCATATGATGTTTAGTATTGATCAAGATTTTGGCTCCATCCTAAATATCTACAATTTCATTAGGATCTCAAAGTCACCAGTTGTGGCCTGTAAAGAGGTTGCATTACAACATCTAGTCACTGTTCTATTAAGCCTAAGGTCAATAATGTGGACATTAAAATAATATCAAATTGATGTCAGTAACAAAGCATCATATCGATATCTAAATGTTATCAAAATTATGTCAATGGATTTGTAGTCAACATCAATTTGATATTTAGGATTTATCAACATTTTGACTCCATATGAAATATCTACCATTTCATTAGGATTTTAACATCACATCTATAAAAAAGGTTTCAAAACAACATACTGCCCCTCCTCTATTAAGCATAAGGTCAATAGAGCTGACATGGAAATTGTATCAAATTTATGTCCTTAACAAAGCATCATATCAATATCTAAATGACATGAAAATGATGTCCAGTGAATTGTAGTCAAAGTCAATTTGACATTTAGGCTTTATCAAGATTTTGATTCCATGTTAAATATCTAGGATTAGGATTTTACCATTACAACATCCAGTCATTGCTCTAATAAGCATAAGGTCAATAAGGCTGACAATAAAATGTTGTCAAATAAATGTCCCAAACAAAGCATCATATCGATATCAAACTGACATTAAAAGGATATCCAGTTTGATGTTTAGTAAAACAAGATTTTGACTCCATGCTAAATATCTAGAAGGTAGAAAACTACTTTTGAAAGCCTACAACTCCTAGAATGCACTCCACACTCCCCTTCCCCTTGCCAATCCCTAGCCCACCTCCAGTTCCAGAGTGTCAGGTTTTGTGAAATTGCTAACTCTTAGAGCCCTATCCACACAAAATGCATGCAAAAACACGCCCCTTCTTCTCTAGCCCCGCCTACGCGCTGTGCACATACCGTAGGTGAGAGTCGTCAGAGCTATACACTTGACTTTGAAATTTGCCATTCATATCAGTATAATGAATTCACACTGACATATTTAATATCAACTTGAGTTGCAGTTTGAAACCAATTTTGATATGAATTGAATATTGTCAATTTATTATTGACAGTCTCAATCAATATTGACATCAGTAGAATAATGTCAAATTAATGTTGTCATTACAATGTCAGTTGACTTTCACTTTAATCCAAATATTGGCATTGAAAGATGTCCTTATTTTGATATTAATCCAACAATTTCAAATAGATGTTGAAATTTTAACATTTGACATTAATAAAATGATGTAAAATCAATGTTGACATTTTGACATCAACTTGACTTGACTAATTTTGACATCAGATGTTGATACTATTTTGAGATCAGTGCAATGATGTCAAATTGATGTTGACATTTTGATGTCGAGTTGACTTTCACGTTTCACCTCATTTTGACACAATAGAATGATGTCTCATTGATGTTGATAATTCAACCTAATTTTGACATCAATAGAATGATGTAAAATTGATAGTGACATTTTGACATCGATTCATCTTTCACTTTTCACCTAATGCAGGCGTCAATTTCATGTCGATGTTTGATGTCAATCTTACTTCAAATTGATATCCAAATGTCCGCTGGGATTATCACCACACGGATAAATGCAACCCTAAAGAGTTTATCCGACAGTAAATATACACTATTCACAAGAACATTGTTGACATCTGATCACACATAGCCAGAGATGTTAGCGAGGCAACAGCACCAGCACCAGCCGACGAAAATCACGACCAAGGAAGCCAAAGTAAAACGTTACAATTACAAACTATAGTATGAAACACTTCAGACATCTACCTACGACTATATATCCTCCTAACCAACCCCCCAACTAACGTTAAAGCCGTTAAAGTTAACTTGCACATCCGATGCAATTAATGACTAGCTACACATTGGCTAACGCTTGCTATTATAGCCAAATGACGGTGTTGACAAATTAAAGGTGTGACGGCAATTAGATCCCCATTGTTTGTTCAAAATATTATAGCAAACAAACTTTTACAATTCCACCTGTGCTACTTTTGTATCCACCAAAAATAGGAAGTGCATAAGAGGGCCTGTGGTTAACAGTTTAACATAATATGCCTGATTTTTTCAGGATTTTAAAAAATACTGACGGAGTTGACCCAAAGTGAGGACACCACTTTGATAAGCACATTTTAGTAGAAAATAAAATTTAATGTTCACTTAATGTCATTTGTGGTATTTTATGGAAGCATACAATTCTTTTGGTATGAATATTTTTTACATCTATTGAATTTGCAAGCACTTTTTTCAGTGTTTTACACTGAGACCTCTTGATGAGGACAGGATAAATAACATGGACATTCAGTGGCACTATTTTGACAGATAAATATCAAATGAGTTTGAAATGCATAAAATCAATGTCATGAACATACACAGAACCTCAACACTAACCTTTCGATGCCCTGTTGATTTTTTAACTCCTTAATTTTGGGCAGATATTGACATTTTTATATGGAGGACATGTTTTGTCCCTAATCTCAAGAATCACTGATCTACAGTGAGTATTAACTGAAAGATTGTAACATAATCAAGGCTTATACTCTATTGTAAATATTTTTTGATGTTCAGCAAATAGATCATATGAACAGTGAAGGACAGGAATTAGTAGGAGAGAGAGATAGGATTGGAGGACAAAAATGTTGTCCACAAAGTCTTGGCTTCACACTGGAGACATTTCTGGTGTGAATGCAAAGGTACAGTTCACTTCAGACCTTTATTCGTCAGCTACAACTGGTATTATCCAAGCATTGTCCATGGATCTTCTATTCCAATCTTAACCATTAGTCTAATCTTATACTACATTTCAGGCTAACAAGACATAATCACTTTGCAACTGGAAGTCAATGTTTATACTTATGAGGAAATAATTGACCTGCTCAAGACTTTTAAAATATAATAGAAATCAAATAACAGCTTAAAGAGCAAACTGGTACACTTCGTAGCTATGATTGTTGCAGATGGTTGTGACTAAAAAGTGATCAATAAAAATTAGATTGAATTAAGTTGGCCAATATTTTTTTTTTTTTTTTAAGTAGTAGTCTGTGGCTATAGCTATTCACATGAGACTTTTTCACAACTACTGCCACTTTAATCATCCATTAATCCAATACGGGTGTGGAAATACATCTATTTGTCCAGTGCACAACAATGGTCGGCCAGGCACCCACAATAGAAAGATTTCCATTTATGAGGCGGCTAGACCAGATGGCAATCTGGTGGGGCAGCTGTAAACAATTGAAAGGGAGAGATTCTTTCATCCCTTCTCTTAAAACTTTCCATGATGGAAGTGTAGTCAGTCTATGGGCCAGACCCTCTGTTGGCAGAGGGAATTCAGCATGGAATTCAGGATTGACTGTACTGTATGTAGGTTTTTGTAAATATGATTCAACAGACACACACACCTACTCTACTGTATGTCTGTATGGAGAGAGAAAGAGAGAGAGAGAGAGAGAGAGAGAGAGATGTACGAGATGGCAACAGGGCTCTCAAGTTTCCAATCAGCTTGGAGTGACATTTAGGCGGGGCTGAAGGAGGGGTGAGGGGTGCACAGTGTACAAATAGTGCCTAAAATAATGACCTCAGATGAATTTTGTGGAAAGTATAGCCTAACGGAAGAGGGCTACTCAGAGATCCTTTTGCATTTGCGTTAGATCCGTCGTATGTAGTTGTCTTAAATTTTTTATATTATAATGTTTTAACAGTGATAGAAACATTATTCTTAAAGAAATAGGCCACTGAGATTGAAATTGACTGAATGATGGCATATTCCATATAGTACCATAGGCTACTATAAGACACTAATCAGAAAACATGTCTCTAAGCCTAGTCTAAGTTTGGGTTTGGGGGATGTTTCTATTCAGGTTAGCAAAATAATAGCAGTCTAACTAATATATCTAACTGCTGATTTTTGGCAGAAATAGCCTATACAGCTAGCCTATTATTTCAGTGCTTAAAGAAAAAAGCTAAATCTTCATTTCATTTTCAGTAAATAGTCCTGTTTGTAAATGGAAATGCAGATACTATTATAACATTAATCTTATATTTTTTTACTTCATAATAGTAAAAATATTATTCAGGGGAAAAAAACATTATTTTTTCCAATAAATTGAATGTGTGCTGCTCCTAGTGCCTTTTTTTTTATCTAGGATGGAAATTAATGGTGTTAGAAACATGGAACTTTTTCTCTGCTGTTTTAAAAACACTGCTATTATTTTGCACAACTGTATATGTTTAATATGTTTACCTCATGATTAAAATCATGCCAAATAATAAAAAGAAACATCTATGGTCCATGATCATTTTCAAAATATAGCCTATGCATTGTATGTTTAATCATATTTGAATTGTTTAGGCTACTACCATCTAATATGTGCCTAAGTTATAGTTCTCACTTGGCTACCAAGTAGGTTGTATCCTACTGTAGTCTAGACCTATATCCTGTTACAGTAGCACAGATAAGTGCATGTCTTTTTATTGTTATGGAAGACAAAAAAAACTTTTTGAATAAGAAATTATTCAAAATATGTCTAGGCTACTTCTGAACAGGTTGGTCAGCAGGCTGTAGGCTAAATTGTTGACTTTTGTTTAGTTTAGACATTTAGCATTGAAAATCTGACACTAATTATCTGGACAACATTAACAGTAGTACGCCTGACACTGCTTTTGTCAAACAAGATGTGGAATTGTTGTAGCCTAACATTAAAACAGGATGATTTAGCCTACTCCGCGCTAGGAGTGAAGCTCACGTCTACATGGTCTGTAACAACAAACTGAAGTAAACAAAACTTGGTCACATTTGCGATTAACCTATGTTTTTTTCTCATCGGTTTCTGGGTTATAACTTACCCAAATAGAGCAGTGCTTTTTTCTAGATAGGCTTTTTTGATTGGCTGTAAGTCACAGGCTCAATTTAGAACTATCGTGCAGATGTGCTTGATCTACAGGCGCAGATATAAAAATATTGGACAGGGCAGAATAAATAGTTTTTCTGCGTGAGAAATACAATGTGTGGCGGGAGTACGTGTCTAATAATAATATTGTTTGCTCTTATCGGCCAATAACATATCCGTCGTCAATAGGCTATCAGTGCTTAATTTGTAACGTGGGAGGTCCCGGAGCGCAGAGGATGCGTCGCTCCGGTGCGGAAAAAAAATTATGTACGGATAGAGTACAAATTCCTATGTTTAATGCTGTATTTAGTCAACAAAGCAAGACAATGGTCTACAGTATAACTAAAGCCAGTGAATGGGGATGTAGGCTACCTGGATAAAATAGTAGCCTAAGCCCTTGAAAAATAGATATCTCCGTGGCAAGAAAACATTCCAAGACTTGCACACGGCAAACATGACATGGCCACGTTACAATATCGATATTAACCAGCAGAGAATAAAGTTCATCTTATATCTCAGTTATTCAAAACAGCCCATACAGCATAGACCTTGCCCCAGTGGCCTCTCTTTCCCTGGACCTCTCTCTACACCACTAGTCCCGAGCAGTTCTGTGTCCTAATAATCCACGACTTCACGTACGGAATGGGATTGAAGCGGGTAAATGGTGGGCCGACAAGGCAAAGAAGAACGAGTAATAAGGAGATGGTAGATGGGAGAAGAGATGCTTTATTTGCGCCGCCAATTAAGTTCATCTGCGAAAAACCCCGCTCACATTCAGCACTTGAAATATGAACAGTGTTGATTGCGTCCAAGAAGCCCAGAACATTCTCCATTACTTTCCCTGAATTCCCCGAATGCTCCGATGATATGTCGTGGTTCATTACATAATGCAACACTGCTGGCAGAGCGCATCCACTTATTTTCCCCCAGAACAGCTTGTCTTTCCCCCGTGGCCAGTATTGTGGATAAACTAGGCTACCTTTATTATCGATTAGGTATATAGGCCTATCTCGTTATATCTCATTTCATGAGAGAAATCACGAACAAGACAGATATCAAAACCAGACATTGACACTTAACAAACTTTAATTTATCTATTTAATTATTTGATTTAAAAAAAATTGTTAGTCAAGAAAGGTACCGGAGCCAACGTCAGAGGTTCCGGAGCGCGTGTCTGAGGTTCCGGCTTGCTCCCCCACAAATTAAGCCCTGGGCTATATATCATGCATAGAGATGTTAACATCATACTGCAAGAAGCTATTAGGTGGTCAATGAATGTCATTGCGTTCCTAATCGCAACATATTCTAACCTCTGAAGATGCGCGAAGCAGGCACTTTACAGTGCTTCATGTGAGGCTTACAGTAAGAAATGTGATGTTTAAAGGAATTATCCAGAGTGAATCAACACATAGTCCTGCTGCTTCCCAGTACTATGAGCAATTGATAACCACAACAATGACTGAATTACATGCAACGCATACCAAGATAGTGAAATGGCAGCTAACAGTAAGAGAAAAAAAAACATGTCAAAACGAAACCAAATTGATTAGATTTCGTTTTGACATGATTAGGTTTCATTTTGACATGCCCCATTCTAGCGTTAGCTGCCGTTTCGCCAACTCAGCAGGGCTACGTGTTAACTCACTCCAGATAATTCCTCCAGATAGTTGTCATTTCTTTTTTTTTCTCACTCATTTTTTAATGTCCAAAAACACAGTAACTTACATTACACAGCATGTAATTTCTCTCTGTACATGCAATATCCACCGCCCTCACCCCCCTCTCCAAGAATGTTCATATCCAGTGATTTGTGGAAACATCATTAGACTTCCAGCGCTGAACAATAATCTTTTTGGCTGCTGTGAGACCTACAAGCCATACCTTGCGATCTCTTTCCGCAAGAGAAAGCTGGGAATCATCATCTAACAAGTGCACAGTTGGGTTCAGAGGGAACTTAACTCCCGTTAACTATGCAAATGTTTCATTCACCCTTCTCCACAGTCTAGACACCTCTGGGCATTCCCACATAACATGCAAAAAGGAGCCAATGGTTCCGTGGGGGCAAAAGGAACAATACGGATCAGGCACAAATCCCATTTGATGTCTTATTCTTGGTGTTACATAAGCCCTATGGCAGAACTTTAAGTGTATATATCTATGATTTGGATTTTTTGAAGCACCTGAAACATTTTCCCAAATGGCATCCCAGTCTAGATCCTGTCCCAAGTCTGTTACATATCTATCCCAGGCTTTCATTCCCGGTGTGGGTGTGTATTTGTAAGAGTTGAGCCTGTCAAACAAAAATGACACCACTTGTTTTGGTGACTGCTGTACTCAACTATAAATGGGATGCTCCTTTAGCTCAGACCCCCAGGGAACCCTATAGGCTTTACATGCAGACCTTATTCTAAAATAAAAGAAAAGAGAATGTTTGTCAATATTATAATGAGATACCAACTCTTGAAAACCGAAAATGGCATTATCCCCATTAATGTCCTGCAAAGTGTTAAAGGTGCCCCGCCACACAAAACCGTTTTTACCTGTTGCTTTTGGTATAGAATAGGTCTATATGACCTCGAGTTACACCGTGCATGTGAAAATGTAATACTGTCTTCGCTATCGGCAATAGCCCATTAAAAGAAATAGCGGAGAAATTAGGTCAATTTGAATCCATGGTCTGTGCTACGTAGTATAGACAACGTTACAGCCATTGGCTGACTGAGGAGAATTATCGCCCAATCCATGCTCTCCTGTATTTGACTAAAGCCCGCCCCTTGAAATACTCGCGAAAAAGAAGGAATATCCATGAAATGGTAACAGGCAACTATTTTTAGTTTTAACTGAATATCAAGACGTTAGTGAGTTTAGCTTTGGCTATGAGTTTAGCAAACTGTTAACTCATCTACCTGCTAGTCCATCATTTATTCAGTGTCCTGTATATTTTGAGAAGAACTTGTCAACTTGGCGAATTCAACAGTCTTGGTAAGTGTAACGTTAATCTGACTGGATAGGCAAACAGTCGGCTACTCTTGCAATAAGTATCTGATTATGTTGGCTACTGTGACATCCTGACTATGTAGTAAGCTTACCTTTGCAAAGTGGCTGTTTACAATCTGCAAGCTAGGTTGGTGCAGATATCCTCTTTCTCGGTTTCATGATAATATTCCAAGGTTTTTTTTTTCATACCTCGCAATTCGCAATTAAAACTAATGTAAATATTCAGCCCATGTGCTTTACAACGTCGAGCTTCAGCAGCGAATCAGAGCGCAGCCCATTATCACAGTGGAAAAAAAACCGGAAGAACCGCATGAAATTTTCGAAGGCTATTCCTACACTCTGCAAACGATCTAATTACGGTCTCTTTGGGCCGTTCTCAGTCCAAGTGAAGTCGCATACCCTATTTGTAGACCTCAAAGAACAATTTAAATACCCTGTAGTGGTGTGGCATGGCACCTTTAATACCCTTAGCCTCCCATTTCATGTTGCTAAATGGCTTCCCCCCAGACAAAAAGTTATTATTGTTCCACAATGGTGATGATTTACACCACACGTTTTGGTAATTTATGAATCTTTCTGCTGCCCTGAACACTTGAATCATGTATGACAGAATGGGACCATAGTGTAGCTCACATTTCTTGATATTCACGCCTATGAGAAGGAAATCTTTTAATTTAATTGGAGCTATTAACTCTTCCTCAATAGTTTTCCATGATGAAATATTGTCCTCACATATCCAGCACCTGAAACTTCTTAGTATAAGACCCCGTTTACACAAACACAGATAACCATAAAGACGCACATGTTTCTCTGCGGTTGCACCTCTCTGTTACACTTATCCGAAGGTGAAGACGGAGAATCTCACGAACTCCGGGCAAGGTGGAGATGTCGGAGAACCCCGTCTTCAGACATATGTGTAACTACCCATAACCGGAGCTCTAGCACCAAAGACAGTTGGAGCAAACGAGAAGCACCTATGTTCACGCATAGTAGTAGATTTTCACAAGGGCACCACCTGGTTTTGAATGATGTCAGGACTTTTACCAATAAATCGTCTTTTTGGAGTTATCATGTTTTTTTGGCATGTATCTCTCATATTCTGTAAGTGTTCAACATGATTTCAAGACTAATGTTGTAAACGGTTACTGTTGGTATTTTTATCAGATGAAGCTGCCAGGCAGTAAATAGCCTACTAAAATTTCAAGTTGTTAACGTTAGCGAGCTAACGCTAGCGATCTAGCTAACGTAATGTTTTACATTTATATTTGAGATTTAATTTATTGACAGCCTGCAGGTAACATTACAGAGTTCATTTTAAGTGGACAGCGCAAACGTAAACATAGTTTACTGCAATATGTGAGGTTTGAGCAAAGTCCAAAACGACTAGCTTATAGTTAGCATATAGCTATGTCGTCATGGTAACTGCCAAACAAACCCTCTCTAAAAAGCACACTTGGTTCATACAACATTGTTTTGCAGAGGAGCGATTAAATTGTCATGTGTTGGTTTCATTAATGATCACAGACAATATTATGGCACACAAACATTAATATAATTCTATAATTTCTTAAGGGAAAATGTTAATGATGTGACGTAATGCGACACTGCTGCTAATGCAGACCGAAACACTTCACGTTTGTGGCCATCTGCCACGATGTTGCTCCCTTGAAAGATCTTTGATAAAACTGTGACGTGGTGGTTGTCACCGCTTTTCTTAGCCGTTTTTGATGTTTGTGTAAATGCGATTGTTTTCTTACTCGGGGGAGGGGAAGATAACCGGTTTCTCGAAGACCCGGGGAAGTGTAAACTAAGCATAAAAGCCCAGTGATATAACTTAAAATTAGGGCAGGCCAGACCCCCATCCATTCTGCCAACCTGAAGAGCTGACCATTGTAGCTGTGGTCGCTTAGCGTTCCAAACATAACCTCTAATGCCCAATCCCATTTCTAATCTTCCCCCTTCCCCTTCCCCTTTGCCCTCCCCCTTCGCCTATCCCTTATCCCTTGAAATCGAGTGACAAGTGAAAGGGATGTAAACATAGGAAATGAGACGATACGTCAATTCACTACCATTAGAAAATAACGTGCCCACGGACTTGTGTTCAAGTCCAACTTTTACTATATGATACAAAACGGTAATTTCGCGGACTAACAAATAAAATATGAAAACATGTGATAACATCTTAAACAAGAGACGTGTTGGAAACTTTCTAGATAACCGACGTTAGCATTGCTAACCTCCGTTGACACAAAATATGTTATGACCTAAAACCTGACAGGATAACGTATATTTTGTTGTCACAATACTGAATATAACACATAAAACAACTTCCAGGTTTCTAAACTTTATTATAAATACCGAATTCATTGGTATCCTTTGCCAGTTGTGCTCATCTTCCACTGCTGAAAACTACGTGTGTCATACCCCTTCGTTTTGAGGGGGGTCCTGGAGCGGCTTCGTTTGAAGGGCTAGGTAGCCCTTGCCCCTAGCCCTACCCCTTGTGCCCAAGGAGAATTGGGACACCCCTTCACCTCACGGGAACGCGCAAAAACCAAGGGGAAGGGCTAAGCGGAGGGGTAAGGGGTAGAAATGGGATTGGGCCTAAGTAATGCCTCCAACTTTTTCCAGTAACCAGCTGGGGGTGCAAGCAGGATCATTGAGCTAACAAAGTTAATACGGGGTAAGATGTTCATTTTGATGACTGAAATACGGGCTGGAATTGAACTCGGTAAATGTCTCCATCTATTTATATCCTCCTCTACTTTTTAAAAGATATTGGAGTAATTCAAAAATTGCAATTGAACTAAGGGAGGTAGTTATACGAACACCCAGGTATAGGACCTCATCCACAACATTGATCTAGACTGGTAGGGATATCTTGTTTTTATCTGTATTAATGAGCATAAGAGCGGATTTGGAAAGGTTTATCTTGTATCCTGAAAGATACCCAAATTGCTCCAATATTGTTAAGACACATGGTAGTGTTTGTTGAACATCTGCCAAGTAAACCAAGGTGTCATCTGCATAAAGAGAAATTGAATGTGACGTTGAACCAATTGTGATAGGGGAGATCATAGGGGAATTTCTGATGAGGTACGCCAGGGGTTCTATAGATAACGTGAAAAGTTGTCTAGTGCCCCGTCTAATATCAAACAAATCTGACATGCCTCCCCCAACAAACACTCTAGCTGTAGGATTGGCGTACAAAGTCTTAATCATATTAATACATTTATCCCCAAACTTGAATTCTTTCATTGTCCTCCAGAGAAATGGCCATTCCAGGCGATCAAATGCCTTTTCAGCGTCCAAAAAAAGTAAGCCACTGTCTAATGGAAGTTTATGAGATGCACTAATAATGTGTAGCAGCCGTCTGACATTATCAGAAGCTAAATGCCCCTTCATAAAGCCCGTTTGATCTGAACTTACAATGTACCCAATTACTTTCTCAAGGTCAGCGTTTATCAATGATATCGGGCAGTGGCTGGCACATTCCAAGGGGTCTCTACCAGGTTTGGGAATGACTGTAATTAAGGCTGTGTTTAAGTCTCTATGAAAGGCGCCTCTTTCAATGGCATAGTTCAGAGTATCTAACCATATTGGTCCAAGTATATCCCAGAGTTCAAGATATAGCTCAACCGGTATCCCATCTATACCTGGTGTTTTACCCTTATTTGTAGCTTTAACTGCTTTAAGTAATTCCTCCAATGTCATGGCCAGTGTTGGGTGTAACGTGTTACAGTAACGTAAGTTACAGTAACGTAACTACTTTTTTCGCAAAAAACGCGTTACCGCTGAAAATTTGGTAACGAAACATAGTTCCTTTTCCAATACGGCCCAACGTTACTTTCCCTACGGACATATTTGACAGCGACACCGATTCTCTGTTCCATGTTGCGCAATAGCGCCATCATTTAATAGAGACCCTTCAGTGACTGATGGCATGAAGAGAGCAAGCAGCAGCGAGAAGCAGCCAACAATAACTTTTTAGGGACTATGCTCATTACTTCGAACTCATTGAAACTAAGGGGAGGAATGTAAGTGTAAGGTGTAAACTGTGCCCTGGTAAGAAAGTTCTGTCCACTGCCGTTAATTCAACTGCTAACCTTTCCAAGCATTTGAAAGTAGCCTAAAGCATGCTAACGTGGAGCTTATAGCTCAAGATCCCCGGGGAAGTGATGAATCAAGCTAGTTTTGTGCCGAGTTGTTTTTGTTGCCTCACAGCTGTTGGCCTTTTCTGTTGGAATGAGATTAGACATGTTTAATTTTGAGACACATGCCATTTTGAGATTGTCATCACGTTCATAAGGAGCCTGTATTGAGGCTGTTATTTACTACTGTTTTACAGGGCTTTAGTGTTGAAGCCTGCAGCCAAATATTTTCATGTTAAGAGCAGAATAAAGAGCATAAAAGAGATACCTGTTATGTCATCAATAGAACTTTCTTTCTTTTTACAAAAGTAACGAATAACGTAAAAAAGTTACTTTGCATAGAATGTAACTAAGTAAAGTAACTGACTACTTTTCCAAGAAGTAACGAGTAACGAGCAAACACTACTTTTTAAAAGTAACTTCGCCAACACTGGTCATGGCAGAGTGATAGTTGTCATTTCTATGCCAAAAAGAAATAGTTCCAGAATGTTACACATAAAACGTGACAGAAACTGTATTTCGCTATGATGATTGTTTTGAAACATCAATGGATCAAGTCAAGTTAAGTCAAGTCAAGTATTCTTTATTTGCCATTTGTGCAGAAAACAAGAGTTGGAACATTGGAATTTTTAGGGCAGAGCTCAAGTAAGCTTTAAAAATTAGAGATACAAGAGAATACTCATTTTAAAATTTAAAAAGGTGTGTACATTGACTAAAACACCAATCCATGATACAGACACTGTCAGACATTGTAAATAAATAAATAAATAATGGAGGGAGGGGGGGGGGGGTTATGGGGCACATTAAAGAGGGGGAAAGGTTATGGGGATATTGCACTTGCATTGTTTTACACTGTGCTCCAGATGTTTTAAAATAAAGGTTTAACGTTGTTTTAAGGACGTCATTGGACATGCACAAAGCAAGCCATTCTGAAGCAGAAAAGGGGGGATTCTAAATGAGCCAAATATCAGAGACAGAACCAATCGTAAAAAAATTGGTGTCAATGAATGTCAAAGACACTCCAGAAATTGGACTACACATGCTAAAAAGTGAAGTTCCCCTTTAATAATTTGGAGCTGTAGCAGTGTGCGAACTGTTTCTTGTTATTGCGATTTTTATAATTGTCCAGCACCTGCGCTATTTGCTTTGGATGTTCACACGGCTCAACCTCAATACAATTTTCAAACTTTTCAAGTGTTACAGTCTCCATCTCCACAGCACCACTCTACTGGGTTCCACACACACACTGGATGGATCACTGTTTTATTAACCAGGAGATATACAAAAAGTACAGTGGAGTTGACTGGATTGCTGGTAACTCTGTCCATTGAACTGCTTGAATTGCTGAATATATATATAAATGTTAAATCTACAGTACAGACCAAAAGTTTGGACACACCCCCTCATTCAATGCGATTCATTTATTTCCAGGACAATTTATATTGTAGATTCTCACTAAAGGCATCAAAATTATGAATAAACACATATGAAATTATGTGCTTAACAAAAAAGTGTGAGATTATGACAAACTTTTGGACCTGAACCCGTTTGAGATGGTTTGGGGTGAGCCGGACCGCAGAGTGAAGAGCCGACAAGTTTTTAGCATCTCTGAGAATGAATAACTCTTCAAGACAGTTGGAAAAACATTTCAGGTGACTACCTCTTGAAGCTCATCCAAAAAATAAAAAGAGGACAAAGCAGTTATCAAAACAAAAAAAGTATACTTTGATGAAACAAGAATATAAAACATGTTTTCAGTTATCTCACACTTTTTTTATTAAGTACATAATGCCACGTGTTCATTCATATGTTTGTTTATTTTGTAGATTGTCACTGAAGGCAGCAGTCATGAAAATAAAGTAAATAATTTAATGGGAAAGTGTGTCCAAACTTTTGGTCTGTACTGTACATGCTAAATCTAAACGTTAAATTCAAACCTTAAATTTATATTTAGGATTTATATTGTGGGAGATCGGGTCACGTCAAGTGTGTACAGTCGCTCTGTTCGTACTGAGTTGAGGACCCAGTAGGCTACCAAAACAGTTTGTTGTGCATGTTTTTTTTTGTGATCAATTTTTTTAAATTATATTTATAATACAAACAATAAGACAAACACAAAAGACAAACCATAACAACAATAACAAAGATACAACCACATCAACATTCAAAGCACATTCATCCATCCCCAAAACCCACCCCTCCCTATGTCTTCCTCCACTTGCCAAAAAAACAAATGGAGCACAGCGTTAGTTCAGGCAGGTCACGGAGTCTCGCTAGCTTCCCCGGTTGGCCCCGCAGACTGCCAATCAAACTGCTCAGCTGACTGCCAGCTGAGTGCCAGCCGGCCAAGCCCCGCTTTCATTGGCGGAGATAATTCAGAGCACTTACTTAAACTGCCTTTGCTATTCTGCTGCCATCTGCTTTTTTCTGCAACTTTGCCACCCACCTCCTCCCCGTAACCCCCTCATACTTCTGACTTATCAATGTCTGTCATTGATGTTTGTTCTGTTCTGTACCCCAGTGGGGGGTTTATTGCTGCTCTCCCTGCCTTGGGCTTTCCGTGTTTGAACACGGAAGGGCAGGGGGCCCCCAGAACAGAGCATACCGCCAAATTATGTATTTCATGCAATAGTAATAAAAATCTATTTCTGACAAAGTGGTCCTGACTGAAATAGAATTAGTACAGTTCCAATTGTCAAAAGTTATGTGACCTTATTAAGATGAAGGGAGAGAGAAAAAAAGAAACTAAATAAATAAATAAGTAATAACATTAATAATATTTGGAAAGATACATAGGGAAGCAGAAGAGGAAATTTTAGCCATGGTTACAAACTGTTGATAAAAGAAGACCAGGAATTTATGTTTTTAGCCTGAGCACAAGCATGCTTTTCGAGATGTTGTTGAAAGTAGGCTAGGCTAATCGATGTGGTCCTCAAGGCAGCAATCCAAGACATCCAGCATCGCTTTGTCCCTCTGTTTGTTTTTCATGTAGGAAAAGAAAATAAACACCATTTTGACATTATGGTCTCTCATGTAGATCGTGTGACCGATTACAACCAACAACAACATGCATGACGAACTGTTTTGTAGCCTACTGTGTCCTCAACTCAGTACAAACAGAGCAACTGTACGCACTTGACGTGACCCGATCTCCCACAATGCCTTGCGATAGGTCGGTAGATTTACTTATATTTAACATTTAGATTTAGCACTTAGATTTAACATTTAGATATAGCGTTTAGCGGCTAAATGTTGAATAGAAATCCTAAATATAAATCCAAGGTTTGGATTTAACATTTACATGTATATTTAACATTTAGATGTAAAATTTAAATTTATATTAACCCTTTAATTGTCAGCTCAACCGTTTGGTAGAGCTCACTTTAAAGCATCATATTTCACCATATTTTCAACTATTTTGAATTCAAGCTTACTGAGCCTTTTCTACCACTAGTGCACTACCCGTTAAGCACAAAAAAATGTCAGCACCCTTTTACCTTCGAATACCACACCTTTTAAGTATACATGATTTGAAGAATGGATTTTTTTTTCTTCATAATTATGTTTAAATGAATTATCAAAAAATGTTTCTAAATGTATGCTACCACTGTAAACACAACATTTAAAGATTTAAAAGTCATGTTTAACTATGTTTTACATCAAATTATATCAAATATGCTTCCAATGCAATTCAATGCGTTTTCAATGGAGGGGTCATTAATTTGGAAGAAAGCAGCTAAAAGTGGAATAGGGAATGGTGCAGTTGCATCAGGATTCAGTAAAGAGAGGTTTCAGACAGTTCAAAAGCAATAGGCAATTGTATTGAAGTGTTTTAAATGATATTGGGTCACTCTCAATGGTCATTCCCATGCATTCCCATTCAATACAATTAATTTAATTCATGGTTATAAAATGTGGTGCTGTTGCATTAAGTACAATAGAGTATCACTTAATTACTTTTACAAATGTTTTACAGACAAGGAGAAAATATACATCCTTGCAGTTTGCCCATTTCACTGGACATAATGGCACATTTGGCGATTTTTTTCATGTATTTCCGGTTATTTTTAATCAAATATGCATTTGCTTTCATAATAAAAAGTTTGAAATACAATGAAAATGTTTTTCCCATATACCTTTTCAATATAGTAGACTTTCTTAAATAAAAATACTTTTTTACACTAAAATGGCTCAAATCAATGAAAAACTGATTTTTACCATAAATTGACTTTGTGACCGTTTGGTAGAGGTTCATAAAATGGGAACGGTGGGCCCTATGAAAAAAAATCTTTTTTTCTACGTCATATGTCAGGCTAATAGAGCAGGATGAAACCAAAAAATAATTTTTCTAAAGTGTTTTTCAGGGTGTGCCAGTTAAAGGGTTAACATGTAGATTTAACATTTATATTTAACATTTAGATATAGCGTTTAGATTTAAAATGTTCTTAAATCTTAGGCTAAATGTTAATTATAAGTCCTACATATAAATCCAAGGTTTGGATTTAACATTTAGATTTAGCATTTAGATTTAAAATGATCTTAAATCCAAATATGTGGAACATTTAGCCTAAGATTTAACATTTAGATTTAACATTTATATATATTTAACATTTAGATTTAACATTTAGATCAAGCATTTAACATTTAGATTTAACATGTTTTTAAAGGTGCTATGTGGAATTCCTGTCAAAAAATCATATACCATACTCCACACTCAAGGGGGTGGTGTTCAGCATAAACCAGAGCCATAGCCTGTAGAGTTTGAGGCTCTTCACAAAGTATTTTTTCTACCCTATCCAAAAATTAAAAGCTTCCACCATAATTTACAAAGATGGGTAACATGCAACTATATCAAGAAGCTTGATTTCTGCAAGAGCCCATGAAAATAATCGCCTTTAGCGAAAAGCGCGCCTGTAACACAGACTAACGTTAACTAAGTTCAACATATTGACAGGGGACAATGCATCGGCAACACTGAAACGAAGACTTCTCCTTTGGAAGAGCCTAACGTTAGTGCGTGATAAGAGTTATCGTTTGACTCGGGACATGCAGGTCAGCAGTAAGCACCCTGCCCGCTTCATACCATACCAAGAACGATGAGCGATGCACATGTGTTTTCCTTTACTAACGAATTTGTGATCGAGATATTCCTTACCTACACCTCGATTAAATCAATTGAATGTCCACTATTATTTAAGTGTGCAAATCAATGTTACCAGAGTTGGTCGATATTTATAGCATATTGATATTTGAGCCAACTATCGTTAACGTTAGCTAGTTGGCCGCCACTGCACCCACTGACAAGAGTCGGGCTACTAACGTTAACAGCTTGATTGCTTTTGACAGGGTCTACTTTACGTTTACAGATCCATTTCGTTAACACAAGCCCCTGTGTTAGCAAACATCAGCTTGGCATACCGCTACATTTAACCATAGGCAGGGTTCGTACACCTTTTTCAATATGAAATTCAAGCACTTTTTAAGCATATTCAGGGTCAATTTTCAAACTTTCCCAGCACCTATATTTCGGACATCTGGTGAAAACGAGCCAAGTTTGTTGAGTGATGGAGCTAAATAGGCAACTGCTCAAATTATTGCCAAAGATCAGAGGGCCAAAAACTATCTGACTATCACCCTGACGCGCAGGCACCACCTCCAATGTGCTTTGCTTGATGTAGGCCGAGCTGCTTACATTATTAAGCACTGAATACTGGTTTTAACAGGGGGTGTGACTGGTGAAGCATACTGTAGTACAGAGCATGGGGCCACAACTTCACATGTAATAATGAGCAACACCCATTTTTACAGCTCATTCTGTCACCTGAAAGCACCACAAGACCAGATACTACAACAGAAATTACAGCCTTGTCATACAGTCCATAGGTTATAATCTTTTTTTCTGCCTAATACAATGTAGCCTACACATCCAAGGTCAATTAATGCTACAAACTTATAAAACTACTGCAAGGGACTATTATATGGATACAGAGACTACTTTTTTACCACAAATAGCCTATGCCTTAAGAAAACTAGGCTATATCAAAATCTCCAGATTGAAATTAGCCTATATATGCAATGTTCTCATATACTGTATCTGCCACTCAAAAAATTGTCTTTTGTCAAAGCTACAGTGCTCTGAACACTTTTCATGAGAAATCAGTCACTAACACTCACTTAAAGTGACTGATTGGTCTAACTACCTCCCACATTAACCATCCTGCTATTCCATTCCCAGATAAGCCTAAAGAATAGAAATGTAATTTACAACACATCTGATGTATTATTTAGCAGTGGGCCAGAGTTAGCCAACTAAGAGTGATTGTCAAAACAGTAGGCCATAAGCTTACAAGAGAAACGCGACTTTATTCATCATTCACCATGTTTTGTGTATCGCGTGGGCGTATGCGCACTAAACCGTCTGGAGTGCCCGCATATGCTATTTCAACGCACCAAACATTTTCTACAAATACGGTCTACTCACACAATCAAACACTTTCAGTAACAGGGGCTAGGCCTATAACTAGGTATAAGTTGTCTACACTTGGCTACATGTTGGAACAATAAGAGTAGTCTCCGTTACAGACATGTTAATGTTGATTAGCGCAAATAGGCTACAGACGCAATATCTCAGCCAAGGCTGACCTAGCGATCTCAATTTATATTCATATAAACAGCCTGCATTTGGTTATATACATGTATAATTGTTATCTAGCTTACATTTATGATGAAAAAGCAGTGGCACTTTGAAAATCACTCTCCATGTCATCATTATTAACTTACCACTAACATTCAGTAATGTTGACATGCACCATCATTGACAAGCCACTGTATAGTCTACTCACAACTTTTGGAGGGGCGTGTTCATGGTCACTCGCGCTCTGCACAATTATCAGAACCAAGTGGAGCACTTTTCATCATACGATTGTCATTTTATTCGATCTACGACACGAATTACTATTAAGTGAACCTTTGTGCAGAGCAAATGGATTTACAATTTCAAGCATTATCAAGGATTGTGGCAAAATCCAAGCACATTCCAAACCTTGAAAACACCACATTAAAATGCAAGCATTTTCAAGGTTTTTAAGCACCCGTACGAACCCTGCATAGGACGTATAGTTGTAACGTTACGGGCTCTGCTATCTATCTAACATAACTTTTGACATGGGCAGTGGTAGCCTAATGTTAGTCTTTTTACCTGTCCAGACGAAACATTGCAGTTCCACCATCAATCTTCCTTTAGCCTACTTGCTCCAGCTGCCATGAATGGTTTTCAAACTATGTCGATGGTTTAATTCCAGTTTAATCGGTTCTTATCTTCACTTTTCAATGAGTGTGTTCCTGGCTCCCATAACTTGTGGTGGTGGTGGGGTTGACGTTAGTTTCAGCTAATCCAGTAACGTTACAGCTCAATCCTTGTACGCTCCTTCTACTTCCCATTCTGATGGAAACGTGGGACTTTGTATCTTCCCTAGAATTGACAGCTACTCCAGAAAATGCGTAATAGCCATAAACATGTACATTAACAGGGCATAAATGGACTCTGACAGATTAATTTCAACTACAAGCCAAGTGCTACTAAACCACAGGCGATTTCTTCGTCAACAATCGGAGGTTTGCGAGCTGTGACAGGCCTGTTAGTCGCTAGCGATTACTAGTGGCAAAATTGGTATTACAATACAAATAAATAGGCATCAGGGCCGTGGCTAATTTTTAGCATGCTAATTTGGGTTGATATCTCAGCAGCTGAGTACATGGTCGTATTTTTTGTGTGAGGACTGCATTTGTTTCTTCACATTCTCCTGTTGCATTTTGTTTATTTTTTCATATTTCAAACTTCAATTCTTACACAATACACCTTTAAGTCTTTGGATAAATGTTAACCCTCTATACCCCGTAACGGCCGTCGCCGACCGCGCCTTTCACCACCGTAACAGCCGTGGACGGCCGAGACGTTTCCCTGACTGTTTCAGCGTGAAACCTGAGCTAACAACACTGAATTTTGTCATAGCTGAATAATATCACTACTTAACTTTATCATTGAACTAAAATATGTCAGTGTTTCAATTAAAACTTTTTGTGATATTTTACTTTTTTAATCTCAAGTCACCGCGAAACGGCAAACTCTGCGGCCGTGGCCGTTTTGTGTGAAATATCTCAACATCAACATGATCATTTATTTGTTTCCTAGCCGGCTAACTTCTCCTTCATAGCGTCTATTGATAACAGGTTAGCTTGCCTATATTTACCCAGTGTTCAAGCTTGCTTTAGCCTGCTAGATAGCTAATTACCCATGGCAAATTACCTCAGCTGAGTTGACGTGACGGGAGAGTCTGCAAGCCGGCTGGCGGGTGGCCGGCCGGCCGCATAGATAACTTTTGGATGTTATCACAACTTTGTTCCTTGCCTTAGATCCAGATGAAAAGTGAAGGAAAGCATACTATTTGTTGACACTAGAGTTATTACTTGGTAAGGAAACTATAAAGTTTTACAGTTGTTAGCTAAATGTAGGCTACATAGCAAAATGACTTCTTAACGTAAGTGACGTTAGTAGGAGTGCATGTCGCTAGCCAAGCAAAGTGATATTAGGGGATGAATGCACACACCACGTAAATAAAATAAGGATGTTTATGAATGCAGATGATGTACTTTATGTTCATTACATTCAAGCCTCGTCAATGGCTTAATACTGCTGTTGAGCTCGATATATACATATTCAGTCAAATGAATTGCTGGCTAGCTGCCAGCGTAATTGGTGATGGCTTTCCCGACGAAGCGGCTCTCCCACCTGCGTAAATGCAAAAGCTACACTTCGCCCTTCTCCTCTGAGTGATATACAACATATCCAAACCTTTTCTAACATAACTGTAGATGGATGTTTGCCGTTTAGCCTAACGTGTATCTAATAGGCAAGCCTTGGGCATGCAATCATTCTGACAACGTGAAATGAAAAGCGTAGTAGCCTACGTGAATAAAACCGGTGGTGGATAACGTTTTTTTCTTACCTCACTCACGTCAGATCATGCGCTACGTAACTTTCTTAAGGCACTTCCGCGCAACGATCTGATGTTGAAGCCCATCAGAGAGATTTCAAGCCATTATTCTCTAACCGGACCAATCAGGACCGCTGGGTGCTGTAGAGGGTGTGACATAGCGAAGAAGCAACTGTTTTGAATCCAACCAATCCAACAAACGTAACGAGCGTCATCGGTTGGTTTCGATGTGGTTGGCTGCAGTGTACGTCAATTAAATTGATGGACAAGCCGTTTGCCCAGTTAGATTCAAGGATTTCTGGCTCCTGAAATAATTCGTCTATCGCTGAATATCAGATGCGTAGCGCTACATCTGACGTGAGTGAGGTAAGCTTTTTTCCCCCCTACGACAGCACTCAAACTGCATAACTTTAGGATCTGTTGTTGTAGTAGTCAACATGGACATGTCATTTATTTGCACATTTTCGTGCAATTCATCCACTATAGTAGGCTATGCAAAACAAAGTGTCAAAAGTGTAAATTTTTTTGACATGCTAAACGAACTTGTAATAGAAAATACATGTTCACAAATTAAATGCAATACAAGTAAATGCAATAGGCTTATCCAGAAGTAAGGATTATGTCCTTTTCATCTCACATAGGCTAAGTGATGGCATATGGATATGATAGAATTCCAAGGGTGAATTTGTCAAGGGTGAATTACACTACCTGATTCCTCTTACACCTCCATAATTTAGAGGGTGTTGGCTTGATTAAATGCATACGGTAGGCTATATAGACTACACAACAGTCTAACCAACTTCTTTTAACTAGAAATTTTATTTTTATTTTGTTGGAAAGAGGGAAAATGTCATAATGAATCCAAATTATACACTTTTATGCTATTGTATGATGGTCTTTAGAAAATATGAATGATAATTTCTTAATAATTTTCACCTCATTAGAAAGAGCTATTTCTGACCAATATGTGGCATCTAACTTGTAATTGACACTTTATATAGTTTTTGAGATATATCTAGTTTTTGTAAACCTGCACCAAATTTACTTAGCCGGAATTCTCAGGAATCTGGGGCATTATTATAGAATTCTACTGGGGTCTAAAGGGTTAAATCTTATTCCTAAATCTAAATCCAAGTTTTGGATTTAGCATTTAGATTTAACATTGAGATTTAATATTTAGATTTAACATTTAGATTTAGAATTTAAAGTCCTATCTTTTCCTTCTATAAAAACGTACCCAACAAAAGCTCTTTCACTATTTATACACCAATTTGCTCATATTTGTATGTAAATGTGTGAAAGAAGAGCATTTGAAAATGTAGCTGTCTTTTAAATCACTTTTTGGCCATAAATGTGCAAAAACTGTGGGGGACAAAACATGACACCTCCTTTTACAAACGGCGCCCCTATACATGTCGTAAAATCAACTCAAAGTACTGGTTTTAACCTATTGACAAAACTCTGTGACAAACCATGGCTTATATTTACTTATAACGTAGTTAAACATCATTTCAGCCAAACCCCCTAAAAACGTGACCTACCCATTTACTGTCTTGAATTGCTCTGCGCATTTGAATGCAATTCAAACCGCTACACCGCACCAGTTTTCAATTTGTGATCATTATTTTATATCTCCATGTACTACCACTTAGGAGGAAAGTAATCACTTCCAAGTCTTTCCATTTATATGCATTATGATCGTAAATTTGTAGTAGAGAAAACTGGAAGTCCTGCCTTGCTGTGAAAATAGCCAATCGCAATGTTGAATGCTGTATGACTGACAGTTAGCTTTTTGCTATTTCCATCACCATGGTGATAGCCATGCCCTGAAAGTTTGTGAAGGTCTAGTAAACAAATAGCCGTTTTAAATTGAGTCTTTTTAAGCTTGGTTAACATCATTCAACTCAGATTTAACAGTATACATCACACAGTATCTGGACCAATCTGGACTTTTGGATATCTCTCCATTCATTTTGATAGGGCCTGGTCTTGTTAAGCCCAAATAGTTGCCCAAAGGCATCTCCAAAATGCCAGCCATGTGACGTGACTTGCCATAGAAGGACTTTGGTACTTCACGAACAGCTCTGTTGAGTCAGTATTTGTTGGCAAAATGCATTACAGTTTCAAGCATTTTCAAGGATTGTGGCAAAATCCAAGCACATTCCAAACCTTGAAAACACAACATTAAACTTCCTGCCAACATAATAATTATTACATTGGTGGGATTTTTTTAATTACGTTAACAGTATAGGCAATGTACGTTATTACATTTGAAAAGTACATATTTTTATTTTGTTGGTGGTTTATTGCAAACCAGATTCCAAAATAGTTGAGACACTATACAAACTGTGAATAAAACAGGAATCCAATAATTTGCAAATCTCATAAACTTATATTTTATTCACAATAGAATATAGATAACATGGCAAATGTTGAGAGTGAACTAAGGGTAAGATTTTTGCACACTGAGGAAGGCATACGCCGAAACGCGTCTGTGCACAAATAAAGGACTTTTGATGCAAGGTGCGCCCGTTTTCTGTTTAATTTGAAGTTTTCATTTGGGCCAGCACCCTTAAAAGTAATATTGAACCCTGAGTGAAGCCTGCTCCCTGCTACAATTTACTCAAATGTTGAGAGTGAGGCATTTTGAAATTATATGCCAAATATTGGTTCATTTTGGATTTCATGAGAGCTACATGAGTACTGCCCTACAAAGGCAAAAGACCTTAACTGCAAATTTGATCAAAAATTAGTTAATGTCATTTTGGGGATACTTGAGACCTCCTTTATCATGTGAATAAATATTGTGAGTCAATTACATTGTTTTAACAACAAAATAAAGGGCTTTGACAACCTTAACTTCAAAAACCATAAGAGAAACCAAAGCAGAATGCCTTAACAGTTGTTAAGGTTCCACGCTTGTTATTCCAGAACACTGAGGCTGCTGACAAACCAAAGTAGAATGCCTTAACTTGAAGTTAATGTTCTTTGGCTAAGTTCTGCTGCCAGACAAAGTAAAGATAGCAAGTTAATGTTCTTTGGCTAAAATTTGCTGCCAAACAAAGTAAAGTTCCTGTTTAGTGAGCAGAACTTACTGAATTCTGACAGTGAATTAACTCTCTATTATAGTATATCTGAATCAAATTAACTTAAATGAAGTATCACGGTGGTTTTAACTAGCAATTAAGCTAGGTTACAGCTAACCGGTCAAACGTAACCTACATGCAACCAAAGGCAAACAAATGGTGATAATAAAACCGGCTTAATCAGCTTTAAATCAAAGCATACAAATAATGTTTTTATTGTCATGACGCTGGTAGCACTATCCCAACCTGTGACCGCTAGCTGACAGCGGACAGCTACGTGACAAGCTACATGCAACAATTTGGCTTCACAATTGTAGCAGAAGTAGCCTAGTAGAAATCAATTACCCTACCTTTCCTTGTAACCAACAAAATCCATTGTACAGGACAGATGAGTTTAATCCACAATGTGAATTTAGATCCTGATGCTTGGATAAGCCAGTCATGCATTAGTGCAGCTAGCTACCTAAAATGGTTAAAGTTGCGTCTGTGTTTAGCCATCCATTAAAGTGCAGCTACTGCAGCTAGAATAACTGCACAAGGATTTGTAAATGCAAATCGTTTTCCCTTCTGTTTAAATGATAATTCATGAAAAGGTAAAATAGACTACATGGTCTAGTTAGAATATGTAATTTAAAACAGTAGTCCAGTTTGATGTTGTCAGAATTAAAATAGGCCTAGCCTACAAGTACCATTACCTATATTTATTAATAAGCTACTAATAAGCTTCATTGTTCAGTAAACAAGTAGGTGATAAAGAGCTCTACTAACTTCAAATATTAATATTTACATCATATTAACCCTAATTATATCCAAATCACTATGTTTAAATAAGTTAAACATTGTCATCATATAACAGGCCTAGAGTTTGGTATGTAGCAGCTGAACAATGCACAGCCAATAGAACTTAATACCTTCTTCCTTGGTATTACCCATTGTGAACTGTAGGCAATGCAATGGCAGAGTACCTTAACTTCCAAATAAGGGTCAAAGGTCATGTTTAAGCACATTTTTTTAATATGTTGATAATTGTAATAGTTATGACAACTACTTGGCAAATTTTCAATGTCCTACCTGTAATGCTATTGGCTGGACAATAAGACAACTTTAAGGTCATTTTTCTCAGTTTCACACTCTGGTGAGTTAAGGTCTTTTGCCTGTGGATTTTAACACCCTCCTCAGGAAAGGTCAGGAGTTTGCATGCCTGATGTTTAAGTGTTTTTGGGAAACAGGAAAAAAACATGACCATGGTGTGGCTTCAGGTGCAGGAAGCACACTGGCTTACTCACTTCACACACACAAACACACACGCACACACACACACACACACACACCAAGTGGAGTTTGAGAGTGCATCCCTGCATCCAGTCTGCTTCCTATAGATGGTAATTTTTGGTCAATTTCTGGTTGTTGAAGTTAGACATCAGGGCCGGTTCTGGCCTTTTCGTTGCCCTATAGGCCAGATTTGAGTTATGCCCCCTGTTTTCCAGTAAAAAATGAAAAATTGGTAATAAATGTATTGTGAAACCTCCCTGATATTTGGTGCCCAAGGCGACTGCCTAGTTTGTCTATGACTAGAACCGCCCCTGTTAGTTATGGTTATGGTCATCTTAAATTCCTCACAATATTTATAAGGCAGCTACTGCTGAGGCTGTTAGCTGTGTTGAAAGGTCAAAGTAACAAAAAATACTTAAAAAGTTAATTAAGAAATAAAATTAAACGAGTCATATCACCAAGAGCCAAATTTAAATCTATCAATTGATATTTGTTTGGTACAATTTCATTTGAAGTTTACTTAAATTACTTTAAAATTAAAAATAATTGAACAAGACTTTAAATTAATTTTGAGATCATACATCACATTTACATTTCCCTGTTATTTTCATTTTGAATGAGACTTATTTCAGCCTCATGCAAATCCATGTGCCACCATTTAATTCAAGCGCATGGAAGGATGCAAGGAAACGAGTCGGAAACAGAGACGAGCAAGGACCGGGAAACGACGTCAGGGTCGGACTCGAACCCGGGTTCCCAGATTTGAGGCGCGCCGCGCGACACCCCTGCTTACCGAGCCACGGCATCCGGCACCTTGTTGTGATTAGCCAATGACATAGGAACAAAGACGGTGCAGAAGTGGTAGGAGAGTACATGCAAATATCTCAATTTGGCCAAAAAATAACAATTATCCTATGAGGCAGACGATGTGTGTTTTATTTGGGCTCACGAAACGGAAACCAAAGTCATGAATTGAGGCCTTGCAATGAAAAACCATAGAAGTTCATTTCTCAAAATTTTGAATACCAGTAAAAATAGAATTTGGTTCCAAAACACAATAAATCTAATTTTTAAAATTCTGAAAAGTCCTGCTTTTTAATTGCGTATTTCAGAAATTATTGACCAAACTTCAATTATGTTGATTTTATTTTGTGATAATAAATTAAGTAAAAGTATCCCAAAAGTAGTTACAGTCATACATCTAAAAAATAAAGTGTAATAAAATGATTTCTGAAAGTGACGTAGAATGGCTTTTATAGCATTTTGGAACCAAACTCTTCAAATATTTTAAAACAGATAAAATGGTAGTAAACGAGTCTGAAACCAGAATTGTTTAATAGCATTGAGGCACTTTTCAATAATATCTGGTTTCAGTCTCGTTCTCATTTCAAACTGGTTTACTACCATTTTATATGTGTTAAACTATTTGTATTCTTAATTTTGAAATATGGACTTATATGGTTCTTCGTCGCAAGGGTTCAATTGTGAAATTTAAATTATCCATCCTTCCTTTAAACATCTACACATGTATTCTATCCTTTTGACTTTCAGCATTCTCCTACATTTCATTCAAGATGCATGCAGTATGGTACAGAAAGGAAGTTTTAGCGGGCAATAGTAAAGATTGCTGAAAAAGTATAACTTGGCAATGTAGACTCTACAGTATAGCCAGTCTTCATGGTTTTATTGTACATTTATAGGCTAGTTCATAGTAAATGTCATAGGAAATGTTTTACATATTCAATGTATTCTTGTATCTTGACAGCCACAGTAATACAGTCATTAACTAAGTATTGTCTTGCAAGAGTAGTGTTTAAGGTGCACACAATGTCTAGTTGGGGGGTATACTTTATTGTCTGCAGTGTAGGCGACTTGTAGTGTTTGCTTGAGCTTTTCTCTCTGCTAGAGCAACCATATCTGAAGTTATACACATCCCTTCCTGCAGCCCTGAGTTTACCTTCAATGAGTAATGGCTTGAGAATGACTGTTCCATATTTATCAACTGTGTGCAGTGTTTGTTGTACGTCTCTTTTGCTAAATAGTATGTCCACAATGCGAATTTTGTATGATACTGCCTCTTCATATTGATTAAGCTTATTAGTGGTTGCTGTTAGTCACAAACCACATAAATAATTTTCTAACATTTAATCAAAAGCTGTATTGGCAAAGTTATACTACAAATATAGTGTGTGTACATACATGAGCCCTTCCTAATGGTGATAAGCTAAGTGCATAGCTGGAGAGAGCAAGTTAAAGAAGAGGAGGGAACTGACCCCACTGGAGGAAGCCTGAGACATACTTCTCCCTGGACAAGGCAGAGGAACTGAACTCCTGATATACTCCCACTAGCAGATCCAGTAATGTTTGTAGACCCACGGGCCCAGGTTTCAGGAAGATCCCTGGCAGCCGTGGTTCTTTGGGCCGTGAATCTGTTGACATAATGGCAGAGCAGTTCTGGACTGAGCTCAGCTGTTCTGCTGCTCCATGATCCCTGTAGTAGCAGTTGTTCTCACCTTCACCCTTGTCCCGCTAGTGACTTGCTATCCCAATGAAGCATTAGCCCCTGCTAGTCACTATGGTATCAGTCTTTTGCTCAGCTTTCTCTGCCTGTTGTTTGTACCCTCCCCCATTTGATGGCTGTCAAGCCTGCAGCTCTAACCCTGACTCAAGCCCTTTTATGGTCTCTCTCTCTCTCTCTCTTTCTCTCTCTTACATAAACACTCAATCTCCCTCTCTCTCTCCCCCTCTCTCTCTATGTGGAATACTCAGCGAAAGTGTAGTGAATATACTTTATAGTAAACACTTTATTTATTTTAAGTCTTATCTAAGTTGTTTGGTTACAGTTGGAGTGTGTGTGTGTGTGTGTGTGTGTGGGGATACCATAAGAAGAAGCTACCATATGAGGGATGAGGAATTTCAGCTGTTTCCCTAGGCATAATGCCAGGCAACACTAACAGTGTACACACACACCGGGTGTGCCATAGGGCCTGTGGGCCACAACTTTTCATTCTCCACCACAAAGGGGGAGAAATTATAAATCCATCCCTCCACGAAATTTCACCATCAAGGTTGTAAAAGTTAGTTCAGAAAAGTTTAAGTTTTTCAGTATTTTTTGTTGATTACCTTCAGTTGCTATGGTGATGGTGTTGCACAGAAGGCAGCCGCTCCTCAGCTCCCTATACAACCTTTTTTTCTTAATCTTATAATGCTGCGTCTGGCGGACATTTGACCAAAAAGACTCAAGGTTCTAGGAAGGATGTGTGTCTTTAGTGGGTGTCTCCATCGGTGGAGCTGAGAGCAGAGGAGGCTGAGACAGAAGCGTTGTGTGACCCAGTGCTAGCGCTGTGTTTGGTGAACATCACTCTCAGTCGAGCAGAGCTGCAGTGGGCCGCGTGTAATAGCCAAATTCCAGACCCACCCTTTTGGCTATGGCCATCTCCGATGAGGACTGGGCTAAACTACTCATCTCTGAGGGCCTAATGATGCCTGTGCTGTTACAACAGGTCATTTCATATTTACTGTCTCTTTCAGACCAATTTCTTTACTGATGATGCATTGTCTCCTAGGCTAAGTTTTCTGGTCTAAAACTTAGAAAGGAGCCTCATTTTGTATGGCTAATGTTAATCCATCTGCTGTGTTTATTAAAAGAGGGGTATGTGATGCTTTCCTGGAGCACTTTTTATATATATTGCTATTACTATATTGCTTAAAATGACATTCACACCTCAACTGCAAACAATTAATTAAATCCTTCAACACAAAAATAAAATTTGTTAGTCACTGGTGGAACAAGCAGGGCAGGAAAAACAGCATCCAATCGTTTTAAGGAACCAGCAAAAATGATTGGACAGTGATAAGTCTGTCAAACCCAACTGCCGTTTGTCCCTCCCCCTCCCATTTGTTCCTATACTCTGGAGGTGTGGCTTCAGGAGAAATCTGAAATCAGGGGACTGTTTCTTTTCAAATACCTAGAGTACTCAAACTGTTTTTTCTGATCACATACCCCACCTATATAATGTGAAAATACTCATATATTAACATGTTAATGAACACTTTTCATTGCTAGCTAATGCTGTCATTCAGTACTTAGCCGGATGATAATTTCCTTTGTCATAATTTCAATAGTACAGATTTGTTGTATCTTTAGTGTACTGAACCTTACAATCCTGTATATTGTATTTGTAGTTTTACCCCACTTCTCATCTACCATTAAACAATAGTCATTCTAGGGAAATCCTGAACTTATGAATAGAGACGGCCTCCATCCCTCGTGGAGGGGAACTGATCTCCTTTCTAGGAACATTGACCATAATCTAACCCCGGCATGCTCTTGACCAGAGTTTGGTTCAGGTGGCACTGTCTTACACAGTTCTCTGCCTTGCCCCCGTGAATTCAGTAGCAGTCAGGCCCCCTTAAGAAGAGTGTTCGTGAAACGTCAAGGCATCAACTATAGTCACCTCTCACATATAAAACAATAAGCAAATTGTAAACATAGTCAACAGTCGCAACTTAAATTTGTCCTATTGAATACTCACTCACTCTCTTCAAAATCAACGCTAGTAAACAAACGTATCACTAACAATCATATTGACATACTTTGTCTCACTAAAACCTGGCTAAAACTAGACGAATCCTGCTTGGGTAAATTAAGCCACCCCTCCTAGTCATTTTAACTACCACATGCTGCGTCAGTGGTCGTGTAGGTGGAGTAGCCACTATCAACAGAGTAAATCTTCTTAAGATATAACATGCTCTTAATATGCACAGGGTCAGACCTTTGAGCAATAGCCTATACAAATGAGAACCATTCGTGGTGCTTTGTTCCATTTTTATTTTAGCACAAAGCAGTATCATATAGTGCCAAACATGAAAATAATTGACTGGTCATAAAAGCTGACCTAAACTGACCTAATCTAACAAGCCATCACACTGTAGTGGCTCGCAAGTAAGCTAGTGGTAAAGTTTATGTCAAATAACGCACACCTCCAAATCAAAAGCTGGAGACATCTTTTGCTCAAAATGGATGTAACTGTATTCTAACGGGTTGCAGGACTATTCATGGGCCGCTAAAAGTAGCCTATCTAGACTACAGAAATAAATTTCTTAAAATTGTTGCATTTGTATAAAAAGAAACAGGGTCTTAGTGACTGAGGTCCATAGTCGGTGGACTGGTTGACAGGTCCAAGCGGCATGCAAATACCTGCATGTGTCAGTGCTCCCTAAGGTGCAGTGTGGGCAGGTGTCTGTGTTGGATAGTCCCATTTTGAAAAGTTTAATTTGGGTGATGCTTTTGTATTGTATGAGTTGTAGGTTGGTGTTGGATGTCATGGAACGTTGGATGTCATGTTTTTAGTCCAGAAATTGGGGTTGGCCAGCTCATTTTCCCATTTAGTTTTGGGGGGAATTATGGAAGAGGTTGAGGAGGCAATCATCTTGTAGAGTTTTGAAGTTATTTTTTTTCATAAAGGCTAACTTTGTGTTCTGAATTGGCTACCTTGAATTTTGATATTTTGACATATTGCTGCTGTTAGTGGTTCAATGTATATGGCAAATAGGGATGGAGAGAGTGGGCATCCTTGCCTGGCTCCTTGGTGCAGTGTGAAGCTTTGTGAGGTGATACCATTAGTGAAAATAGTTGCCCTAGGTGTGGTGTACAGTGTTCTTATCCAATGGATGAACGACTCTCCAAAGCCAAATTTGTGGAGAGTGGTGAAAAGAAAGGTCCTGTTAACTTTGTCAAATGTTTTTTCTGAATCCAGCGACACAAGGATAGTGTTATGCTGCTGTTTTTGTGATAAATCCATCAGATTGAATAGTCTACGGATGCTGTTGGAGGCGTGTCTGTTCTTTATTAATCCTGTCTGGTCTGAGTGTATTATAGTGGGCATAACTGTTTCGATTCTTGTGGATAATGTTTTTGTGATAATTTCCAAATCTGTATTATCAGAGATAGGGGGCGGTAGTTAGACAGATGGATTGGATCTTTGTTAGGTTTCATTAAGATTGTATTAGTATTGAAGAGGTGGATTTGATATCATTGGTTAATCAGATGAATAGTGGTGACAAGATACCCCTGAGGTGCTTCAGGTAGTCCATCAGGTCCAGGTGATTTTTTATTAGGCGTTTAGGAGTGTATTGAAGAGTTAACCGATTTTAATTGGTTTTTCTAACAAGTTTGATTGCTCTGTGGATATTGCAGGGAGATGAGTTGAGTTCAGGAAGTTGTCAATTTCTGTTTGACTGGGTTGTTAGTGGTAGAATATAAGTCACTGTAGAATAGTTGAAAATGTTGTTTATGGAGTGGGGGTCCTGGGTTGGTTTGCCTGTGGAGTCGAGGATGGCATGGGTGGTTGACATGACATGGCCTTTTTTTGTTCCAACTTTGTTCCTTTGTTCCAATAAACTAACCTATTAGCTATAAAATATGTTTTTAAGAACATTATTTGTGTATTTAAATGCATTTTATATCATATGGTGTGAAAAAATAATCATAATGGTATAACAGAAAACTTTTATATTACGTCACACCATTGGACATTTCATGCATTTAGCATGATATTAAGCTAGTCTAACCAGTCTAACTAAAATATAGCAGTATACTTCTAAAGGTAACATTGACAGAAAATAATTTAGTTGGCCATTTTTGGGTAAAACCAGTCACACCAAATGATGGTGAAAATGGAACCAAACAAAATTTATCCTGCTGCTTCCTTGGCTGAAAACTGTCCCATTAAGGCTCTGTAAGCTCATTTAAAACAGTACTTTCTGAACAATATCACCACTGTTTTTGACACACTTTTCTATCATTTAATTAATCAGACCATGTCATGTCAACCACCCTCATGACTGCAAAGACAGCATAGCGTGAGTCCAGTTGGAATGTGTTGATAAGTGCTGATGAGCTATGTTCCCTCTAAGCTGCGCGCGTGCGCCCATGCAGACCTCTCGGGCTTACAGCGCACATTATTTTTCAGACCGCGCAAAAAAATCATCAAAACCCCTTAACGCCCGCGGTATACTTCTGCGCATATAACGCTTGATGCACCAAGCGGTTACATCGTGGTAATTTCATTCTCAGAGAATCTGTATTCAGCTAGGCTACAATCACGTAGCCTAATCTGATCCTATTTAGGGTACAAATGGAAATTCCTGCACAGCATATTATATTCTATTCCTCTCCAGTCCAAGTCAAGCCACAGGCTATCTAGACTTTAAAAAATAAATAAAGAATGATAATAAATTGTATACCAGAATCATGCATTGATGGACATAGAATCTTTTTCATTAACATGGCCCTTGCCTTAATAATACCAAAAGATTTATTTATTCAGGTTGTAGTGACACATTCAAAAGAAAGAGAGCAAAGGGCTATCTGGGGGAGATGGCCAGGGCAGAAGAAATGAATCCTAGAAATGGGCCCTAATTTATACTTTTTATTAAGAGTAAGAAATAAATTAATGTAGCCTATTTAAAGAACAAATCTGGTGTGAATCCATCCATAATAGACTAATCCAATGTCACCAATTGTTGTATGTTGGCCAAAGAACCAGAAAATCTGATGCAACATACTGTAGGCAAATAAAAAGTCATCATCTGACCTCAACTGATTGTGTGATTTACAGAAATGCAGTCAATTCATTCTGCCCCATTCAGTGTTACCTCAGGTTCAGCACTGTAGTTGCATCTTACTTTTGTTCTTTACCATTCAACAGCACTATGTGTTATTAAACTACATGGCTAGGACTGATGTACACTGGTTTTTACAACACAGAACACAAGTTATTATTAAAGACATATTGCTGCGATTATAATATGTGCATTATTATCCCGATCGCATGTGTAAACCTGGTGCGGAAGCATGGCGCTCAGACACATTTTAATTTGCTCAGTCCTGAAAAAAATTAGAGGGAACATTGCTGATGAGTGAATATGTGAATGTCCGTATAGTGTGTAGAGTTCAGGGTTCAGAGTCTCTCAGGTCGGGCCTTGTGACTGCATAGGCATAGCCTTCAAAGACCATGCTGGAAATAAGTATTACTTACCATGTTGTCCTTTGGATTAGTGTTTAATACAGTGGTTCTCAAAGTGTGGTCCGGGGACCACTGGTGGTCCGCGAGCAAGCTCGAGTGGTCCGCGAGGGGATTTCCAAAAAATTATGTGAATTTATTCTGTGTTTCTCACTAACATTATTTGAAGTACAAGATGAATTGTTCACTGAACACTATGAGGAAGGCCTTTAATTTTATTAAAAACTTCTGGCTCTGACTTTGAAGTGCCTCTAAATGCCAACGCAAGCCTGCTGATTTAAGGTTAAAGTGCCATTCCACCATTTTGGGAAATATGCTCATTTTCCACCTCCCCTTGAGTTATACAGTTGAGTTGTATCTTTCTCCAGTCCATCCAGTCATTCTCTGTGTCTGGAGGTAGGACTTTTAGCTATAGCTTAGCATTGATCATTGAATCAGATTAGACCATTAGCATATCTATAAAGCGCCGAGGTCCACCATCATGAACACAGATGCAACACTGGCAGATGACCTGAACGCTTTCCATGCGCGCTTTGACTCAGACGGGGCGGATCTCTTCCTGCAACAGGATGTTCGCCCCGGTTTTACTGAAGACACTGCGCTCATTCTGTAAGAGCATGACGTGCGCAGAGCGTTCAAGAAAGTGAACATTAGGAAGGCAGCCGGCCCAGATGGTATTCCGGGACGAGTTTTCAAAGCCTGTGTGGACCAACTTGCACATTGAACTTGTTCACTGAAATATTTAATCTCTCACTAGCCCTGACCACAGTACCGTTTTTGTTTTAAAAGATCAGCAATTGTTCCTGTACCGAAGAAGCCAAATCCAGCTTGCCTAAATTACTATCGTCCTGTCGCTCTGACACCTATTGCAATGAAGTGCTTTGAAAGGTTAGTCAAGAACTATATCTGCTCCACATTGCCACTTAGCCTTGATCCTCTACAGTTTGCATATAGGCCCAATAGATCCACAGATGATGCCATTAATTATATTCTACATTCTGCATTGACTCATTTTGAAAACAACCACAGGAACTATGTGAGAATATTGTTTATAGATTTTAGTTCAGCGTTTAACACCATCAAACCTGACACTCTTATAAACAAGCTTGTGGATCTTGGTATGCACTCCTCTCTGTGTAACTGGATTTTCAGCTTCCTCACTGGTAGACCTCAGGTGGTGAGGGTGAGTGACCATACCTCTTCATCTATTACCCTTAATACAGGGGCACCACAGGGCTGTGTTTTAAGTCCGCTACTGTACTCCCTGTACACGTATGACTGTACTGCCAAACATGATTCAAATATTATTGTGAAGTTTGCAGATGACACAGCAGTAGTCGGCCTCATTTCAAATAACAATGAGCAACCTTATCTGGATGAAGTGGATAGTTTAACATGCTGGTGCAAAGATAATAATTTACTCCTCAATGTTACCAACTGGGAGTTTACCATCAACTTAATGTTAATGGCTCCCAGGTGGAGAGGGTGGAGAGCTTTAAGTATCTTGGTGTCCATATGACTGAACACCTGACATGGACCACGCATACGAATTCCCCTGTGAAGAAGGCACATCAGCGTCTTTTCCATCTGAGACGTCTCAAGAAGTTTAAGCTACCGCAACATCTGCTAAAAAACTTTTACAGTGCCACTATTGAAAGCATTCTCACAGGGAATTTGACTGCATGGTATGGAAACAGCACACAGCAAGAACGTAAAGCTCCACAAAGGGTGGTGAGATCAGCAGAACGCTCCATAAGGACTACACTACCTAAGCTTGATACCATCTATGCCAGGAGATCTAGATCCAGAGCAGAGAAGATATTAAAGGACTCCAGCCATCCAAACCATAACCTCTTCTCTGTGCTGAGATCTGGGAAGCGCTATAGGTGTATGAAAGTCAGAACAGAGAGATTGAGGAAAAGTTTCTATCCTCAAGCCATTCAGACTTTGAATGAAGATCACAAAGCATAGCCTAACAGCAATTTTTGTATATACTTAAATTATTATTATTATTTTTAATATATATATTTTTATTATTATTATTATTATTATTATTATTATTATTATTATTATTATTATTGTTTTGTTTTTACATTGAAGCACACAGTCATTGGAGTCAGTGGACCAAGCATTTCACTAGTTTTCACTATATATACTGTATAATTGTATGTGACAAATAAAATTTGATTTGATTTTGATTTGATATCTCATCTTGTCTCTCCTACAGGTCTCCTACTCTCTTGTTCAAAAGTGACTATGAATTCTGATAGTTGTGCTGACTCTTCTGTAGTTCCAAAGTGTACTAAGACCAACAATATTTGATTTTCTAGCCTGCTGTGGCATCGACCTGAAAAGCATTTTTTGAGCATTTTTTTGTGGTCCTCGGTCTGAAAAAGTTTGAGAAACACTGGTTTATGTTGATCCAGAAATAAATCAAATCAAATTTAAAAAAAAAAATCTTGATCTCAGTGGTAAGAACAGTTTAAGCCACATTAGTTGTGTTTGAAGAGAAAAATAAGGAAACAATGACAATGACTTTGGATAACATTGCACTCTAAAAAGACTTTGAATAACACTCTAGTCATTTTAATTTCTAAACAGCTTTTACATTACATTTAAATATACAGACAAATTGTGTTTATGTATATAAATCTATATATCTGTATTTATGAAGCAGTGACCACCAGAATGTTTTTAAATCTTAATCTGCATTCATTTATTAGTACATTTTAAAATCTGAAAGAAAACTTTTCAGCATTTACAGTTTATGTTCATACATGTCGTTTCCATGTCAAGAACAATTTTTCAGGTTCTGTCATGGTCATTCATATCCTGTATATAAATGTCATGCAAGAAAAAATGTTTTCCACTTTACAATTTTTTTTTCTTTTTTCCACGGAGTGCATAGATTACATAGGATAGAACTGAGAGGCAGCCTCTGAGGACTGGATCTCTACCTGGGCCATTTTGAACTGAGTGCATTGGAGCCACTTGCGAAGAGCTTGGGGCTGTGATCCTGAGCCCAAGCCCTGCATACAATGGTAGCTAACCCGATTCTGGATTGCCTGTAGGCGCAGGTGTAGACCTGCTGAGAGATGCTAAAAAGGAAAAGGGAAAGAAATGTGTTATTGACCTAAGTGCACAATGCTAGGTACAAATCAGCATGGAGTATGTGGTTAGTATTAGCTTCACATTAGAGGTTGACCGATATATTGCCTGGCTGATACATCGGGCTGATATTTGGCATTTTTTAACCTATTGGCATCGGCATTTTTAAGTCCATTACGCCCAACCCCACTGTCCATCCTTTGCCTCCATGCAATTAACCCCCCATCCGCCATTTAATGGATGACGGCCAACTTCACCAGAGGCCCATACCGGGATCAGCTTTCCTCGGTCCTAAAGGCCCATGGTTCCCATGAACTCTACTTAATGACTTGATCCCGACTCTGCCATTTGATTGACAGCTCTACATACTATGCTTTGTTTCACCTAATACTGTCAGACAATATTCTGTGCTCATGCTGCTATGTTGTCAAACTGTGGGGCGCAGACACATGACAGATGGGGTGCGAGATGTCTCTTTGCGATCAACTGCCGGCCGCACTATGCCCCCCTAATTCACGTATCTTCTCTTTTAGTCCAGGCAAAATAGCCCATTTTGGGACCAAAAACAGGAGTAATTGTAAAAGAATTTTTTTCAGCGTAGATTATTTCTTTGAGGTGTCCAGAACAACATACTAAAAGTCCTAAGAAATCCTAGTTGAGGAAATATGTTAAATTCTCGTCAATCCGATATGTGTAGGCCTACCAATAAGCCAGAATAGATCTGAATAGGGCTATTTTTTTCCTTTAGTCCTATCGAAATGAAACTTTATACAATGAAAGTACTCATGAAAAGTAGCATTTTTTGTATTACAAGTTTTTCTGAAAAATTAATTTAATATGTAAATGGACTATACACTAATCCAATTAGCCACAAATACACCCATATACATGGATAGTGAAGAGATGAAGAGGGTGGGACCTGTCAAAAATTCATTTTATATGACACCCTGTGGATGTAAGCTTTCAGAAAAGGTATAGCATAAGGGGTAGATTAGTTTTCTTTTAATACCTCAGGTCCAAATACATTGGCTATACACCAAAAACACCAATATCAGCTGATCTATAAATGGGTATCAATGGGAGGAGGGGGGTGGAACCTACCTAAATTTATGTTTACTGAGATCCTGAAGCCCTCTGCTTTCAAAAAACATATTACTTTCCAAGGTGTATTACTTTCTAATACATTCCATAGGCACTTTTTGTTCAAGAAATGCACATATTTTTTCATTTTCCCCGAAAATAGGCATAAGCTTTAAAATAAGGAGGTGGGTGGGATGTGAGAAAAAAATTTGGGGTGAAATCCTGGGCATATGAGCTTTCAGAAAATATATGGTTTATGGGGTCTAATATGTGTTCCCTACACGCCACTGGCCTAAATGTCACCAAAAATTGCCAATTTTGAAAATTCCAAATTTCTTAATTTTGGGATATATTGTAATGAGGAGGGTGAGGCATACCCCAATGTCAAACCATACCATGTTATAGAATATGCTGAGGGTGTTTGCTTTCAGAAAATGTATGGGATATATGGTGAAAGTAGTTTCCCCTTCATGTTTCAGGCCAAAATGTATTAGTAGTGTACATTTTCCTCCAAAATCCACCCGAATCCCATTCATTTCAATGGGAGATTTACTTTCCTCCACTATTTTTACATTTCCTCAACTAGGATTTCTTAGGACTTTTAGTATATTGTTCTGGACATCTCATAGAAATTATCCAAGCTGGAAAAAATTCTTTTACAATTAGTCTTGCGAAAAATGCTACTTTGCCTGGACTATTTGTCAGATTATTCATGTAGCATTCGTCAGATATGCACACATGACAGAAAATTGAGCTTTGCAAAGTTGCTGATGAACAGTTTGAAAGAAATTTGGCTTTGAATTAGTAACATGAGAATTCTAACATCCTACATCTTGCTCTACATCCATTTACAGGCCAACCCACTCAAAATATACATGAAATACCTCAGGCCAGGTGGGGTATGAAAATCCTCTGCTTCCAAAGTGGGGAATGATAGAAAAAGTTTGAGAACCACTAGTTTAAACCATGAATAATTTGTGATCCATCACTAGACCACTAACAATTTGTGAATGTAACATTTTGAAAGATTGATATCTGAAACAGCTTAAATCTTTTTGTTTGTAGGCTTGGCTATGTGAGATGTTTGTCCCGCATACCGTTCCTTCCCTATTAAGAATGTAATCATCCTTGGGAAGGTCATTGGTCAAATTCATGGAATAGATGCAGCGGTTGGAAAAAGTTGTTGCCCAGTATTTGAAAGGACTGTAATAATCAAACCAAGTTTCATCAAACCAAAATCCTGAAGGGTCTGTACATGCACAGTTGAAAACACTACATCAATCATTAACATATTTGTGTGGGATGAAACAAATCAATAGCATATAATGTCAAATTCAGAATTCAGTGGATTTTACCTTGAAGTTGGACTGGATCATTGGTAGCCACATGGGGATAAGCTAATCAAGGAAATGACAAGAGAGCAAAAGAATATTCAGTTTAACCAATAAAATGAATCACCTTAATACACAAAAAAACATTGCGTTGTGACATTTGTGATGTGCAAAACAAATAATGAAGCAGTGCAAAATATATGGTTTATTTTGTCTTTTAGCATTGTTCTCGCATTATGTAGCTTGTGATTTCCGGAGCACCATAGCACAGATCACGCCAACCTAACGGACCAGTCAGTAGTAACAATTTTACTGCCTAGTGGGAACCAAATAACCAAACTAGCAGTGTGCAAGGGCCCAATGACTACTCTGTCATTTTGTGCTATTAGAAAAATTGGAGACAGGAAGGTGTCAATGTGAAGTTGAAATGTTTGATTAGGCCTATAAGCTCTTTTTCTGTTTGGTAGGGAATTCAACTCTCTTTGATGTCATTTGATGTCTGTCATGTAAAATAAATTTCTTTGACATCCTTTTTTCATCTACAAAATAATGCTAAGGTTAGAAAGTTCTTGTCCTTTGAAGATAAATTTTGATGATGGGAAGTCAAATGTCACAGAAGGGTAGCACAAGGGTGTTCCTGCGATATTCTGCTATTTTCACAGCGCAAAAAGGTTAGACTTACGATACCTAATTAATCATGTTATTGGTTTAACATCGATTTAACCAATAACAGATCAAGCCTTCATTATCTTTAAAGACCCGGTAAAGTCAAAATAGTCAAAAAGTTCCTCACATCGGAAAAATAGTTGATGCCTCATCAATTCTGTGTGGAAATTAATTTTGCTAAATGTGTAAAACATATAGTTTATCTAATCTCTAAAAAAATCCCTCAAAGGCCAAAATTTTGGCATAAGGAACTGGACTATTTTGGAAAACTGGGACACCATACCATCCGCACAAGGACAACCCAATTTGTTATCGTTTATTGTTATTGCGTTCAGAACAAAATTAAATGAATTAAACACAATTTATTAGCCTATAACAGAAAAAAGCAATGGTCTTGAGTGGAGAATCACATTTACTTTCATTTTCTTTGCTGATGTTGAATTAATATTTAGAGATTTCTAAACAGGAAGAAATCAGCTTTATCTCTGTCTTGTGTAGCCTATAGACATCAATCTACAATTACTAGACCTGATATAAGCTATTCAATGTTTTCATTTCCTTAAATGCTCATAAGATCCTCTGGTGTGATACTAATTCACCAAGCACTTTGCGCTACTCGCTCTTAAAGGCAATGAGAGATTGATCTGTCATTGGATAATTCAGTGTTACACCGATGAACACACCCATGATTAATTAGGCATCCAATAAGTCCAACCCTTTTGAACTTAATGCTGGCGTGAAGTTTAGTTATCCCATCTTCAGAATACCAAATTGTTCAGGGACTAGCCACAAAAAACTTGTGCAGTAGACTTCAGACACTGCGCTATAGATCATGAAAATAGGACCCTCTATGTTATTGTCATGACAGGGCTTTGATTTCATGAATACTATCAGTGTATTTGTGTATTTCCAACTCAACTAGTAAAAGTCAGTAAGTAAGTAAAAGTAATACAAAAAACCCTGAAATTATTTATGCCTTCATTATGACATTAAAGAAGTGCAAACATTTTCTAGCATAAAACAGAAAGAGTTTACTCCAATTTAGTGTTCGACAGTGAAGATTTTTTTTTTTTTTTTGTATGGATGCATGTAAATATCTGATTTCAACTGTACTCATATGTAATAAACAGGTCCAAAATTGAGCCTTCTGGAACACCAATTATTAATTAATCCAGTCATGTTAAACATTGATGTTACACTAAACTGTATCAGTCTTCAATTACTGAGCAATAGTAGCAGTCTTTCAGATATCTACTCACTTTGATAAATATGGTGGAGTTGCACTCTTGGAGAGCTTCCATCAAGCTGATCACATGCAGACACACCATCTCTACCATCTGGGGGAAGGTAAAAGAGTCCTTTCAGAGAATTCTAAACAAAATCTTCTGAGTGGAAAACTGTACTGTCGGGCAAATAATAAGGTGCACAATCTACGTACATGGGGTTGCTACACCAGGAAAATAATATTAATATTAATAATAATAAGAAGAATAATATGATGTTGATGACAATGATGACGGTGATGATGATGATGATGGTGGAGGGAAGTAGAGGTGCCACTGGTGTCATGAGGATTAGAACAAAACCTTGAGTCAAGATGACTTTGTGTTAATGGATATGAACCACTTTGGTTCCGAGTGGATAGAGAACAAACAAGCGCTGTTTGAACACTGCCTAAGCGCCCAGCACAACGTGATACACAAAGGGGCAAACAAAGATGTTAGCAATGTCGAAAGTTGTTTGAAACTGCTTAAAGAAAGCCAATGATCAGGTCTACCCTTTGCCTCCACGTTATCTGCTAACGTGTCATGGTGTTCTTTGCCCACATCTCCCCTATAGTGAAACCCGTTACCTTCTAGCATATGGTTAGCCTTACTACCTGTTGAGTTTCTCAACAGGTGTGTAAATACTGTATGTTGAATCTGTATTCATTCGAGTTGATAACCAAGAAGGTGTATGATTTCAGGCAATTATTCTGACGCGAGTCTTCTTATGCTGACATTATTCTGTTTGGGTGATGTGAGACAGACAAAGAAATAGTAAATGCCTCCTCACCACTTTGTTATGGGCCATAAGTTGCAAGATGCTTGGTGTGACTCTGCTCCAGAACTCCAGACCTGTGAGAATGGCACTGGAGGTATATTCAGTCAGGTTTTGGTTTTGAAGGGAAGAAGAGGCAGCAGCAGCCTGCTCACAGTATACAGTCCAAAGCTGTGCAAACATGAAGGCGTGGAACAGGGAGCACATATGCAGCACTGAGGTCTGAGGAGAAACAAAGGCAGATAGAGATACAACAGACATATTGAATACATATCACAGCTGTTCATATCACTGTTCACATCAGATTTGTGCAGCGATGGTTACACTGACATACTTTGGACTGTTCTGGAAAGCCAATCAGAATAACAATTAGGTGGTCAGCAACTTGTGATCCTGCGTCCAGTGGAATTGGCATGCAGGAAGTGGAGCCCTGGTGTAGAGCACAGTGGGTAAGGGATCCCAGGAGTAGCCAGGAGAGTTGGCGAATATGTGACACACATTCAATGAACTCCTTTGGCCTATAAAAATAAAGAAGAAATGTTCAGAGTGGTTAATGTTTATCAAAAGCCAAAATGACCCCAAATGAGGCTTGCTAGCACTTAAAAATACATGGGAGAGAGACATTGAGAATAGAAGAGGAGAAGTGGCTTAAGATCTGTAAGAACATAAAAACTATGTCTAAGGATGCAAGAGTGCGTTTGATGCAGTTCAAAATCCTGCACCGCTTTTACTGGACCCCCTCTAGACTGTTCAGACTAGGTCTGATTGAGAACTCAAACTGCTGGCGGTGCAAATCTGCAGAGGGCTATCTATTACATACACTATGGTCCTGTGATAAAGTTCAGCAGTTCTGGTCATGGATTCACAGCTTTATTAGTGAGATAGCAGAGATTCCAATACAATTCTGCCCCAGACTTTTTGTTTTGGGAGATGACTCTGTCCTAACAGAGGGGAGTAAGCACATTAAAAGCTGGATCCAAACTAGCATTATGACAGGAAGACAGATACTACTCAGGGAATGGAAGACTGAGGGGGTGCCCTCAACACAGGAGTGGTCTGCTCAGTTGGCTAAAGTGGCAGCCTTGGAAAGGTTGTCATGGAAGTCATTTGGTAGACTTGAGGTCTATTATAAAAAATGGGGGAAATACCTATCTTTCTTGGAGGACAAAACATCAGATGTATGAGTAGAGAGATGCATTCTTTTTTTAATATCCTATTATTTTATTGTTTGTTCTTGTTTCATTTTATCTCATTGTGCATACCTAGCTACTGTGATATGAGAACTACATTTATGTACAGCCAAGAATCATTTGTAAAGTTGGGTGACTTTTTTTTTTGTTTTGTTTTGTTTGTTTCTGGGTGGGGGGTGGAGGGGGGGTTAAATGTGTTGTATGCCTATTATGAATGTATATGGTTTCCTGAGTGCCATATTAATACAATAAAAAATGTTAATTACAAAATGACCCCAAATTCAACGTATGGCCTATAAAGCACTTCAAAGCATTTTACACACCTACTTATCCCTAACTGCTCTGGGAGACCCCTGAGATCCCCAAATGTCTCCTTTAGTAACTAGATCTAAATCTACGTCAGGGGGAAGAGCTTTCAGCTACCAGGCGCCACTCTTATGAAATTCTCTCCCTCTTGACATTTGTGAAGCGAATACTCTTAATACCTTTAAGTCTAGACTTAAAAGCTTGCTCTTTGAAACTTCCTACAGTTAGGGATGGTGCATGGTATATCATCACTCCTCCTGTTTTTTGGGGAAGGGCTGCCTCTGATGTTGCCTCTAGCCTGGGGCAAGTTGGCCACTGACCATCCCTACTGGGCTAGTGAGCTGCCGTACACCATACCTTATGCTGCGATAGCCTATTTGCCATGTCGTACAACTCTCTTCCCCTTTCTCTCTCTCTCTCTCTCTCTCTCTCTCTCTCTCTCTCTCTCTCTCTCTCTCTCTCCTCACTTGGACATATGGGAAATATAAGCTATGAAGTGCTAATCTCCTAGACTAGCCTAACTAGTTTGTTTCTTCTGGCCCTACATTATATACTACAATAATTTCTGCTGACTGTGAAGTCTTGAGTCTGGCAATTGCCTCCGTGCCGTTGGACATTGGCGTGACAGTGAGATCAGAGGAGAGTGGAGACCAGGACATTGGCGTGACAGTGAGATGTGGCACAAAGAGAGTGAGCCTACATCGTCGTTCCAGCAGTGGCCAGATCAGAACATGCAGATTAGATAGCTTATGGCTACAGCTCAGTTTCTCCAATGATAATGTCGAGCTGGATCTACGTTAATTTTAATTTTTCTTCTTTTAATCTTCCTTCCCCTATCTTTCTTTTTCTGTTTTAGCCTACATGCAATTTCACTACATGTAGTGTATATTATTTCTATGTATGTGACAAGCTAACTCTTGAATCTTTTCTTACCCCTGTTGTAAGGCTGATGGTGGATGGTATAGCCATGGCAAATGTCGGACCACCGCCTTGTTGTCTCGATGATTGCCTTTGCTTATCTCCATGGCTGCCACCTGTGCCAAGCCAACCTTCAAGTTCCCCCCAAAGGTATCTTCGTGAAGGGGCTGACAACAGGCCTTCATATGACTCTACAAATGGAGAAGACACTAAATGAATACAGGACTACCTGACACATACACTTTATTACCTTAGGTGTTTGTAAGTACAAAAGGTGTGACAGATTACTTTTAACTTAGTCAGAGTGTGCATGTCCGCTATGAAGTCCAGTATTTCGTTGATATATTGTCTCATGCACTCCATAGCAGCAGTTGTACACTAAAAGAAGGAAAGATACAATGACAGTGAGGGTTATATTGAATACCTAATGATGCTACTGAAAAAAACCCTTCCTAGAATCATCTAAGGCAAGGTATTTGTATGTCTGTCCATCTCTCTGTCTATCTGTTTCATACACTGATCCAACTGATCATGAATTTGGTAGGCACAGTGCTGCCCTGGCATGCCCTCCCACAGATGTAACACCTTTGGCGTTGCTGTCGCTGGTCTGGCCAGCTACAATCTAGACAGGTTTTCTGAATTCCTGAAAAATATTGAACTCCACCCCCTTGGTCGGGAACCAATCAACTTTGAGCAGCTCCAACGGCACTCAGTCGTGTTCAAGCAGTTCCCTTCGCGTCACATTACGTCAGAGGAAAGGGTGGTGTAATTGGTTTTGCTTCGGCACAGCATTTTCTAACATCGACCGAGGCATTTCAGGGAGGCGGGTCAACCATGCGCTTTGAGAAAGTTTGTTATACGGGCTCTTGGTCAGACCAAAGTCTTGCAGAGCTTTGAAAGTCGATGGCAATCAGACTAGCACAGTGCTACCCAAGCAGCTGTATCCACTCTTCATCCCCAGTGCAGTACTACATTTCGCTGGATACAAAATCTATTGTTTTTGTGCCCAGTAGCCTATTGTATTACAGTGTCAAATAGTTCAAGTTCAAGTTCAAGTTCAAGTTTTATTTGTCTGTCTGTGCAGCTACCATACCATACAGAAAGATATTTCAAGTTTGCAGATCTTGCAAAAACATGACAATACACATAAGCAGTCATGATGTGAGTGAACAATCTTTTAAACATTTCTGTTTCAAACCATCACTTTGATCCTTAAGTGTCTGAAAATTGATTGAGACCAACAGCATTAAAGAATAATTTCTGAACTATACAACACAGATGTCAGAGCTATATAACACAGAGGGCCCTATTTTGATGACGCAATGTCAAATGTTGTTTGCCGGATGGCGCATATGGTTTTGGGGGCGTGCCGGCGGGATTTTGCTATTTTCACAACGCAGAAAATGAACTTCGCGCCGGCGCAAAGTTCAAAAAGGTTGGACTTAGGATGCCTAATTAATCATGGGTGTATTATGGGTGTAACGCATACCATGCGCTTGCACAAAATAGCAATGACAGCTTGCGCGAGTCGTGAAGGCATGGTGCGCCGTCTGCAAGATAGGGCCCAGAGATATACAGTGCATCTTAAAATACCACAACACATTTCTTAAGCGGCAACTCAAACATGCTTTCAGTTCTCAGTACTTTGGACTGTCTTTTGTTGCCTATCTACCTAAACAAGTGGGTCATCAAAATGCAAGACCCTAACCTTAACCCTGCAAGAGATTCCATATGTACAGTACCTATCTGCACATTACCGGTACATTTTTTGTAGGCACTGCACTAGTTTGTTGGATACAAACAGTGGACTCACCACAGGGACGGAGGCAATCATGTGTTTTTGCAGGATAGTGGACTCTGCAAGTCGGGTGCCAAGGTCTGTACATACAAACTATTGAAAACAGAGACATAAGGAAGTTAGTAGTTAACATTAGAAACCAAATATGAATTGCAATTACGCAAACGTGCATGAAAATTACCTCTACTTTATCTGGCACATTATCTCTACATTATCTTGATTTGCATTACTCTATCTCTACGTATAGTATTGATAGGAAAGAACTGTGCAAAATAAGATCTGTCAGATCTGTCTATTTGTTGTAAACTTTAAGAATAACTAGGGGACAATACCTGGACAAGTAACAGCAGATTGGTGTCAGGGAGGGGTGACTTGAACTTTAATGCTTGAAGCAGCTCAAGCACAACAATGCGAGACATATAGGATTTGTCTCTCTCCTGCAATGAGGAAATTCAGAAGATTTTTAAAGAATAATAACGTGTAGACACTATATGAATAATGTCTCAGTGTCTTAAATCATTACAGAAATTCTGTTATTTACTTTCGTTTTGTCTTGGTTTGGAAAATAATGCTCAGTTAAGACAGTAAGGCAGTGTTCAGACACAAAAAACTGTTCATCATACCGGCTAGAGAGTAGCACCATTGCACTTGTGGCAATGTTTACAATGAAGTGTGAATCTGCCCTGTACAATGTAAACTGCGTAAGTGAGTGCACCGAGAAGAAGGAATTTTCCAGCAATTTGTGGGCGTCGGCCTCATATGGTTAAGTAGCATTTAAAAAAAATGTTCATAACTGTTTCCATTATGTACTAAACCAGTTCTCTGCAAAGTGATCTGCAAAGTGCATGACAATACTGCACTTGGGTCTATCATTAATATACGAGATCAAAATACATTTTGTGTAAGGCACAATCAGATACTGTAGATGGTGACTAGTGAGGCTTTGTCAATGAGCTGTATAACAGTACTAACCTTATTGAATGTTTTGTAACAAAGTCCACAGAGTTCCACCAAATATGACAGGCTAAAAATGCTGTACTGAATGACAAAACTAAGCAGCTTAGAAAATGGTTCCAGGAGACTCTATCAAGAGGAAAAGAAAATGGAATAAATTACAGTCTGTCCAGTTAGTATTCAAAGTGTTCCCTGACTAGTAAGACAAGTTGGGCTTGTAAGATTGATGTTTGCGTCAGCTACATGAATCTGAATTGTTAAAAAATATTAAAACACTCAAATTGTTTTTGGTTTAATCCAAGTTTCCAGTTTAGAAAATCTTTTCACTCATGCACTCCTTGTACACCCTAACCTTTTTTCCAAACTTGGTTGAATACTCTGGGTCTTCTGCAGCCATGGAATTGGGTGTCTTTATTTCTGATAGTTGCACAAATTATGGTCTGACTGTGACAGACACATTTACACTTCATTGTGTAGCACTTGTTTATTATTTTCTATCCATTAGAACTACTTGCTCCTTCAAAAGTGGTTTGCAAGTCCTCCTCTACCTGAACACTTGCAACCAAGGCCTGAAGTTATCAAAGGGAATCAAAGGGAGTATGCACCAGAGGCGGCTATCATAAGACAGCAAGGGAACCTCAGCTTCCCCTAAAATTTCTCCAAAAAGATCGCACATAAACTATTAATAAAACATGCTAAACGTGTGTCAGTCACTTGTATTGTCTATTAATATCAACACCGTTTCAAACTGTTTCGATTTCGTTGTTCAGAAATGTCATTTCGGGTCTCTAAACTCACGTAAGTTTCGTCATAGGAATCCCATTGACGAGCTGTTGTCCAGCTCCATAGAGGGCCATTGACAACGCTACCCCAAGTTTATTGGCTAATTCGGCAAAAATACGCAAAATACGTCATTTCCAGGGAAGCTCTGTTTCACTGGGGGTCAATGGGAGAGGGCGGGCTCGGACAACTAGCTTCCATTTCATGATTTGACAAGATCCTTCAACCTCTTTGATTGGCATTCTGTCTCTCTCACACTGTTCCTGTTTGGAAGGCTACCGGCTAATAGACAAGCTAAGCAATGTTGAGCCTGTACCAACAACAAATTTACTCTCTCTGTCTGTGTTATCGTTATTAATAATACTTTGCCCATGCCCATGATTTTATTCTCTATTATTTAGTTCATTGATTGATGTACACACAAACTCACAAGTGACTTTTGAGTTTCATCAGTGATTCTTGCCTCTGTCACTACTTAATAGAGCTAGCAAAGATAGCTAATCTTCGTCTGATAGTGATTAGCCAAATTTTCAGGCAAGAGATCTGTAAACAAATGTTGCTATGGTTACTAAGGCCAGCTCTGAAATGAGAACGCAGCAGCTCATCATGAACGAGACAAGAGAAGGGGACGAGTCATGGTACTTTAGAGATGTGTGTTTTGAGGTCAGACATTATTTTAACCTCTTGAAAAAGAGAACCCTATAATATGGCTTCAATAATAAAGCATGTTTAAAGGAATTATTAGGGAATTATTTCTGGAGATTCATTGCAAATTGACTTGGGAGGGTTTTGCATCTGAATAATTTAAATAGTTTAAGCCACTATATAGTGTAGCCTATGTTGTCATTCAAGTGCAATTAAATTACTACAATTAAATTTGTATATTTCAATAGAAAAAATAAACCTGACAAATGTGACAGCCCATGACATTAAAAACAGAATTAAATGAAAAAAAAAAGAAAAAATACCGATCGCGCAATCTGAGCTTCCCCTATCTGAAAAACCAGCAGCCACCACTGGTATGCACCTGTTTTCCACACATCATATTCCTCCCCACCACCCAAAAAACTAAAACACAACAAACTCATCTTCTTTTGGTGGTGGTCTCATCAGAATCTATTGGAGTCATTTATATCATAATATTATAATGAAACATTTACATATTATGCTCATACCACTCTATTTCATCCTCACACACGTTTGGCCCTCCCACCATCCCCACCTCAAACACACAAAGACAGTCATTGCCCTGCTCCTTTGCTCTAGCCTCATTCATCGTTTCACTTCGTGCAAAGCATCTGAAACATCTTCATTGGCAATAATTTCCCCTCTAGAGGGCACTTTGCACTATGCAATGTTTTGAAACAGTTGCTACAGTTCGTTTACACATATAAAAATGTTTTATCTGATGTCCTGATGTTCAATCAAATCCCAACAATATAACTCATGGTAAAATTCAATACAGACATGAATATCAAGGCTGATGACCAGTCCACTCTTACCCTGGTAACACTGGTAGCTGGAATCTTCAGCAAGCAAATCATGACTCTTAGGGCTGAATCTAGTGGACACTGCAGAAAATTGGAGATATAATTAATCAAAATGTTGATGCATGGGGCATATAGCTGTTATGGAGGTGTGAGCTACACTATTCTATGTTACCTTCAGAGGAAGCACTGCAGGCAGCTTGGTCAAGAATGTCTGGAAATGACTGCAGATGCCTGTCCAGAGGTTGCTGGGGACATCCATTGCTAGTGCCTCCATATAGGCTGCGATATTTTCCAAGCAATGCAACATGGCACTGCCTGCCGGGAGAGTCTTTTTATTGTTGAGTCCCTGTAGAAAGAGGGAGAAAATGAGGTAGTATTAGGTTAAATACCGATAATTAAAAAGAAAAACCTGTGTTCAGTCTACCAATAATTGAAAGAAAAATCAATGTTCTGATTGGTTTTTGGAATCAAATCAAATGTAACTCACCTAATGAAAAGTATATTGTATAGCGCTGTAAGACAAATGTTTTGTGTTTGGCACTCTATTGCCAAATCTTCAGTCTATGGTTATGAACAAGCCAACAAGCCGTTTATATTGAGACAATGCAACTTATAATCTTTTGGTTCTATTTTGTTTCTACTGACCGCCAGAGGCGGTGCATTAAGCACCTGGATATCCATCGCGCATGCGTGCAGGTCGTGTATCAACAAAGTCACCTGTGACGTGGGAGACATGTCCTGTGCCCCGGGCACAAAAGACATGTTGACCCAGGAAGTGACCTCTTGCCATTTTCTCGCGTTCATCAAGCAGGTTTGTTTGTTTTGCTAAAGCGGTGATTTGGCTACGCTAGTAGTCTAAAAACCTTCGGGTTGGAGCTGCGGATATTCGCCCTCCTACAGACTGCGAGCCATAACCTCTCGATTTCAAATGGATTTAACGTTACAGGTAAGCTCAATTTTGATTGTCATTGATTGTTTGAACTCGTAACAGACTGACTGATTGAGGCGTTTTCGCCAGCAAGCCTCCGATAGCCAGTAACTTGTTAACATTGTTAACGATTGTATGAGTTTACGTTAACATTATTAGCGGCCGTGTTTTCTCTCTAAATGAACCGGTAGTGTTGGCACTCTGTGTAACTTTGTTAGGCCTAAGGGCATTGTTTTGTTTAATCAGAGACGATTTCTGATCTCGGCAAATCCTTAATGTAACGTGAGGTTACTTTTTGTTTATATTTTTCCGGCGCATAAGGCAGTAGGCTGCAACGTTGTTATGATATTTGTTTGGTTGATTTGTTTGATTGTATGCATTGCAAGTGAGCGTGTTCGCTCCTGCACGAACAGTAACATTGCTTATTGTTTTAAGAGCCCGTTTATTGGCCTTAATTCATTCATTCTGTTGACTTATTGAATAATTGTTTACGCATTTGCGTGACCGAATTTATTTTATATTTTTCCGACGGTATGGGGTATACACGCCCCCTAAGCGTTAAAAAAAGGAAAAGGGGAAAAAAGCATTTGAAAAAGTAGGTTCCCCAGTGAAGCAAATACACACTGGGGATCAACAATGAGTCTGGGCCTGAACCAAGCAGGGAGTTTGCTCATCTGGAACCAGAGAATGGTCATGACAAGTGTCCTTCTTGCTTAGGTGTTGAACACCTCAGACAGGGTCTCACTGAGCTAGCCTGTATGAACTGTGCTTGTTTGAGCCTGAGGCTAAGGACAGCTAGGTTAGCCCATGCAGAGGGGATGGCCACCCATCAGCCACACACTTTACAGAAGGATGGTGCTAGGCCCATCAGTTCCCCCAAACACCACAGAACTGAGCCCTGTGATGCCTCTAATAAGGGGAAACGTATGAAAAGTTGATCCACTGGCCCAAAAGGTGGACACTCTTGCTTCAGAGTTTGCAGAGATTAAAGCTCTACTGATCAGTCTCCAACCTGGTGCACAGGCTGCCAGTGCACCCGCTGCAGCTCCACTAGGGTCACTCCGCGAGAGGTCTCCCCCATCATTGTCGCCTGTATACGACACCCTGGAGGAGGATGTGCTCTCCACTAGGGCTTCAGAGAGCCTTGCTCTTGGCCAGGGCGTGGATGAGGTGATAGATGAGGGCTCTCACTCTTCACATCCTGACTCCCAGGGCACAAGCTGGAGTGCGGCTGGAGGCTCTGAAGCTAGCCATATGTCTGTCAGGCCAGCCATGAAGATGGCCTTAGCATGCCTGGGGTTGGACCCCACACCTAGCGTTGTGGCCCCCCAGAGTGCCTTTTTTGGAAGAGCCTCTCAGGCTGAAACTTTTTGTGTTCCATCATCTGTCCCATATCTCGAGGAGCTTCAGAGATGCTGGGCAGACCCTAGACGCTTTTCACATCACCCAAGCAACTGCAGGGCACTTGCCAATATGCAGGATGCTTCAAGGTATGGTCTTGATTCTATGCCCAACATAGAGCCTTCAGTTGCGGCCCTAGTGCTGTCGCCTGGTGAAGCACTTAGGCCTGATGCACGTTGTCCTAGACCACAGTGTCGTCTCACAGATGACCTTATTGTCAAAAGTTATGATACGGCAGCTAGAATTGGGCTCATTGGCAACTCCATGTCCCATCTCATACTGGCTATGTCTCAGACCCTACAGGGTGCTGATATTGACCAATCTGTCCGTGATTTAAGTGACACCTCTTTATAGGCCTTTGGGTTCATGACTAGGGAGTTGGGGAGGCTTACATGTATGTCCTCACTGACTCTGGCTCGACGCCAAATATGGCTGGCTCAATCGCCACTGTTGGAGCCGTACCAAAAGGCCTTGAGATCTTTACCTGTTGTCCCGGGTGAGCTGTTCGGCTCAGCAGCACAGCAAGCCCTCGAACACAGCTTGCAAGTCACACAGGCTAGGCAACGTTTTTCCAGTCTACGTCGGGAACATCCCTATAGGTTTAGACCACCAGCAACCACAGCTGGGCCTCCAGCTGTTCAAAAGCCTTCCCCTCAGCCTCGGCAACCACGTGCCGAGAGCTTTTGCCGGCCCAGTCCCACCCAACCCTCCCAAGCTGCACAGCAAGACCAAACAGCTCGCCGTCGCCCCTATCGGACTCCAAGGGGGCGAGGGGGTAGGCAGTGACTGCAGCACTCCACCGATCGGTCGCTTCACCAGTCGGCTGTTCAGATACTGGGAAGAACATACATCAGACCCATGGGTTATGGCAACACTGTCCGAGGGTTACAGTCCAGTTTGAGCGCCGACCGCTGAGATTCCGAAGCGTCAAAATGACCCTCGTCAAGGAGCCGACCAAGGCTCTGGCCCTGCGTCAGGAGATATTGGCTCTCCTGCAGAGAGAGGCCATTGAGCCACTAGACATCTCTACACAAGATGGTGGATTTTACTCCACCTATTTCATCATACCGAAAAAAGACGGCGGACTTCGCCCAATACTGACCCTACGACAACTGAATATACATCTCAAGGTAATGAAATTCCACATGTTGTGCACTGTCGATGTCCTACAGGGCGTTCAGCAAGGCGATTGGTTCATTACAATAGACCTCGAAGATGCTTACTTTTATGTCCCCATTGCAGCACACCACAGGCAGTTTCTCCGTTTTGCTTTCGAGGGGAAAGCATACCAGTTTTGCGTCCTTCCATTTGGAATTTAACTCGCACCTTACAGGCCCAGGGAATTCGCATTTTTCCATATTTAGACGACTGGCCGATTTGCGTCCCAGTCAAGAGAAGGGGCCCTGAGAGATGTGGCAGCACTGATTTCTCATGTCGCCAATCTGGGGCTTACAATAAACCACAAAGAGTTCCACCATTCCTTGTCAGCAGACAGGGTTTCTTGGCATACAACTAGATTCACGGTTGATGAAGGCCACTCTCTCACATCAACGGGTCACCAACATTCTCCAACTGCTCCGACACTTCAAGAGAGACAGAGCTCTGACTTTCAACACATTCCAGAGACTCCTGGGTATGCTCACGGCTGCCGCCTCAGTGATTCTATCCTTCTATCCTTGAGACCCCTTCAGATCCGGCTGAATGGTCTGGGTCTACATCCTACCTTTCACAGACACAAACTGGTCAAGGTTACCGCCAGTTGGTTGAGACACCTTCACCCATGGAGGAGGGGGTCATTTTTCATGCAGGGTGTTCCCTTAGGGTTGATCCGCTCCCGCAGGGAAATAGTGACCACGGATGCCTCCTTATGGTCAGGGGCCAGTGGACACCTCAACAACAGGTGCAACACATAAATGTACTGGAGCTGCAGGCTGTCTGGCATGCTCTTCAACACTTTCTTCCAGTCCTGTCCGGGAGGCATGTCATTATACGGACGGACAAAACGTCGGTAGTTCACCACATCAACCACCAGGGGACTACCAGGTCCAAGAACTCACTGCAAGTAGCCCAACGTATCCTGCAATGGGCCCATCCCTGGCTGCTCAGCCTGAGGGCAATGTACCTACCCGGTGCCCAGAACAGGGCAGCAGATCTTCTGTCCCGCGGAAGTCCAGATCCTGGAGAATGCTGACTCCATCCGAGGGTGGTACAGAGAATTTGGCAGAGGTACGGGAAAGCAGAGGTGGATCTTTTCGCCTCTCAGGCAATAACACATTGTCCCCTCTGGTTTTCGCTGGGCGAAGCGACAAGCCCTCTAGGCCAAGACACGCTAGCGCATGCCTGGCCAGAGCAGCTTTTGTATGCCTTTCCCCCAATACCTCTGACACTGCCCACACTGCACAGTCATAAATGGGGAGCAAAAGATATTGCTTACAGCCCCCAGGTGGCCAGGCAGGCTTTGGTTTCCAGTGTTGTACGGTCTACTGAATGGAGAACCGTGGTGCCTCCCGGCGAGGATGGACCTCCTCTCTCAGTTGGACAGTCAGATATGGCATCCAGACCCATCTCGGATGCAACTGGGGGGATGGCCCCTGAGGGGCCGGAACCTTTGTTAATTCAATGTGAACCGGCAGTGGTGCACACTATTAACAGCTCTAGAGCACCCTCCATCAATGCACTGTATGCCAACAGGTGGAAGTTATTTTCTGAATGGTGCATAACACAGGATCAGCTCGGCTAGGCATCATAAGGTTGATGGCCTAACTGACTTGAACTGTTATGCCCAGTATGGGCATTGAGATGCTACCTTCAAGTGACCACAGAAATCCGACGGTCGGATTCACTGTTTTTATGTCATACCGGACCCAGACAGGGTTACGCTCTGTCCAAACAGAGGCTGGCAAAGTGGATTGTCAATGCTATTGAACTTGCCTACAAGAGCAGTGGTATTCCAGACCCACCTCAAGTTAGGGCACACTCAACTAGAGGTGTGGCGACTTCTTGGGCAGTCCTTAGAGGAGCCCCTCTCCTTGACATATGTGCAGCGGCTTCATGGTCATCACCCTGTACATTTGCAAGGTTTTATCGGATACAGGGCGTTTCGTCCATCCGCGTTTCGTCCACGCCAGTTCGTCCACCATGCAGTCTTTTCGTCCAAGGGAGCATCCGTTTCGTCCACAGGGACCAACCATTTCGTCCATCGGTGTTTCGTCCAATTGCCGTTTCGTCCATCGGCGTTTCGTTCAATTGTATGATTATTCGTTAAAATAAAATATGAATCAGCTACCGGCCAGTCTTCATGAATCGGCTATATTGGTAGGCTATGTTGAATTATTTGTGTAATTTTCGTTTCATCATTTTCGTTTACGTGTCTCCATGAATATATGTGTATGCTGAATTATTTAATAACCTTTAAGCTTTTAATTAATTGAGTTAATTTTGAGCGGTTGTTTTTTCATTTGCTGTCGGCTTCCAGCCCTGGCCGACCCCCGAAGCAACGCGGCTTCAAGCCCTCATTTCCGGGCACTCATTTGCTGTAGACCCCGAATGCAACGGGGCTTCCAGCCCTGGGCGACCCCGAATGCAACGGGGCTTCCAGCGGCTTCCAGCTTGGTCTGTCCGACCCCGAATGCAACGGGGCTTCCAGCGGCTTCCAGCTTGGTCTGTCCGACCCCGAATGCAACGGGGCTTCCAGCTGCCAGTCTCCATAAATATGTTTGTAGGCTATGCTGAATTATTTGTGTAATTTTCGTTACATCATTTTCGTTTACGTGTCTCCATGAATATAGGCTATTTGTATGCTGAATTATTTAATAACCTTTAAGCTTTTAATTAATTGAGTTAATTTTGAGCGGTTGTTTTTTCATTTGCTGTCGACCCCGAATGCAACGGGGCTTCCAGCCCTGGCCGACCCACGAAGCAACGCGGCTTCCAGCTTGGTCTGTCCGACCCCGAATGCAACGGGGCTGCCAGTCTCCATGAATATGTTTGTAGGCTATGCTGAATTATTTGTGTAATTTTCGTTACATCATTTTCGTTTACGTGTCTCCATGAATATAGGCTATTTGTATGCTGAATTATTTAATAACCTTTAAGCTTTTAATTAATTGAATTCATTTTGAGCGGTTGTTTTTTCATTTGCTGTCGGCTTCCAGCCCTGGTCGACCCCGAAGCAACGCGGCTTCAAGCCCTCATTTCCGGGCACTCATTTGCTGTCGACCCGGAATGCAACGCGGCTTCCAGCCCTGGCCGACCCCGAAGCAACGCAAATGCAACGCGGCTTCCAGCCCTGGCCGACCCCCGAAGCAACGCAGCTTCCAGCTTGGTCTGTCCGACCCCGAATGCAACGGGGCTGCCAGTCTCCATGAATATGTTTGTAGGCTATGCTGAATTATTTGTGTAATTTTCGTTACATCATTTCCGTTGCATTCGGACAGACCAAGCTGGAAGCCGCGTTGCATTCGGGGTGTCCCCGCAAATGTGGGCCACAGTGGCTGTCTGACCCCGAATGCAACGCGGCTTCAAGCCCACATTTGCGGGGACACGCCGAATGCAACGCGGCTTCCAGCTTGGTCTGTCTGAATGCAACGGAAATGATGTAACGAAAATTACACAAATAATTCAGCATAGCCTACAAACATATTTATGGAGACTGGCAGCTGGAAGCCCCGTTGCATTTGGGGTCAGACAGACCAAGCTGGAAGCCGCTGGAAGCCTCGTTGCATTCGGGGTCGGACAGACCAAGCTGGAAGCCGCTGGAAGCCCCGTTGCATTCGGGGTTGGACAGACCAAGCTGGAAGCCGCTGGAAGCTGCGTTGCTTCGGGGGTCGGCCAGGGCTGGAAGCCGCGTTGCATTCGGGGTCGACAGCAAATGAAAAAACAACCGCTCAAAATTAACTCAATTAATTAAAAGCTTAAAGGTTATTAAATAATTCAGCATACAAATAGCCTATATTCATGGAGACACGTAAACGAAAATGATGTAACGAAAATTACACAAATAATTCAGCATAGCCTACAAACATATTTATGGAGACTGGCAGCTGGAAGCCCCGTTGCATTCGGGGTCGGACAGACCAAGCTGGAAGCCGCTGGAAGCCCCGTTGCATTCGGGGTTAGACAGACCAAGCTGGAAGCCGCTGGACGCCCCGTTGCATTCGGGGTCGGACAGACCAAGCTGGAAGCCCCGTTGCATTCGGGGTCGGACAGACCAAGCTGGAAGCCGCTGGAAGCTGCCTTGCTTCGGGGTTCGGCCAGGGCTGGAAGCCCCGTTGCATTCGAGGTCGACAGCAAATGAAAAAACAACCGCTCAAAATGAACTCAATTAATTAAAAGCTTAAAGGTTATTAAATAATTCAGCATACAAATAGCCTATATTCATGGAGACATGTAAATGAAAATGATGTAACGAAAATTACACAAATAATTCAGCATAGCCTACAAACATATTCATGGAGACTGGCAGCCCCGTTGCATTCGGGGTCGGACAGACCAAGCTGGAAGCCGCTGGAAGCTGCGTTGCTTCGGGGGTCGGCCAGGGCTGGAAGCCGCGTTGCATTCGGGGTCAACAGCAAATGAAAAAACAACCGTTCAAAATTAACTCAATTAATTAAAAGCTTAAAGGTTATTAAACAATTCAGCATACACATATATTCATGGAGACACGTAAACGAAAATGATGTAACGAAAATTTCACAAATAGTTCAACATAGCCTACCAATATAGCCGATTCATGAAGACTGGCCGGTAGCTGATTCATATTTTATTTTAACGAATAATAATACAATTGGACGAAACGCGGTAGCTGATTCATATTTTATTTTATAGAATAATAATACAATTGGACGAAACGCCGATGGACGAAACGTAAATTGGACGAAACGCCGATAGACGAAACGCCGATGGACGAAACACCAATGGACGAAATGGTTGGTCCCTGTGGACGAAACGGATGCTACCTTGGACGAAAAGACTGCATGGTGGACGAACTGGCGTGGACGAAACGCGGATGGACGAAACGCCCTGCTCCTGGTTTTACCGATTCAATCTAGTCCCACATAATCCGGTGGCTGCGGCGGTTCTTCTCACTTCTTTGCAGCACCCTTAGAGGAGCAGGTAAGAATTCCTCGTGATTATGTTGGTATTACTTTACCTCACTCACGTCAGATGATGCGCTACGTAACTTTCGTAAGGCACTTCCGCGCAACGATCTGATGTTGAAGCCCTTCAGAGCGATTTCAAGCCCAATATTCTCTAACTGGACCAATCTGGGCTGCTGGCTGCTGTAGAGGGTGTGACGTAGCGAAGAAGCAACTGTTTTGAATCCAACCAATCCAACAAACGTAACCAGCGTCATCGGTTGGTTTCGATGTGGTTGGCTGAAGTGTACGTCAATTACATTGATGGACAAGCTGTTTTAGATTCAATGATTTCTGGCTCCTGAAATAAATCGTCTATCGCTGGACATCAGATGTTTGCGCGTATCGCTACATCTGACGTGAGTGAGGTAAGGTATTACTCATCCAGGTGCTTAATGCACCATGCGGTCAGTAGAAACGAAATCGAACGATGGTTACGTATGTAACCACGTTTCTATGAGTTTCAGATGACCGCCAGAGCATGGCAGTCACTCGGAATATTCTCGAAAAAATTGCCAAGAGGTCACTTCCTGGGTCAACATGTATTTTGTGCCCGGGGCACAGGACATGTCTCCCACGTCACAGGTGACTTTGTTTATACAAATACTCGACCTGCACACATGCGCGATGGATATCCAGGTGCTTAATGCACCGCCTCTGGCGGACATCCGAAACTCATAGAACCGCGGTTACATACGTAACCATTGTTTTGAATGTTGCATGATCAATGACTCAATGTAGAGTGCTCGTTCGCATTTGCATTCAGTCAATGTTGTTTCTGTATTGCTTGTAATAAAGCGGTTTCCAATCATTTTTAATGCTCTAGCGCGGATGACCGCAGACAGTTTCTGGTGTATATGCAAGGGCGTAGGTTTGGTCTCAAGGTTTGGTAGGGAGAAACCTACGCCCTAGTGTGAATGCACATTCACCACGGATGAACAGCACCGGCTACAGACTGTAAACTCACAATTGAGGTGTGAACCGGACCTTAGGCAACATGCGTCTCTGGCAGCTTGGGAATATCGCTTATGTTTATTTGTTTGTGATTTAAATCATCCAAAAATGAAAGAAAGCTTTAATACTTTGCATTACAACCCTTCCAGTTTGGAGCATAGGCTATTTAGAGAGATAGGACAAACTGCCAACGTTTATGTTGGCGCCAATTCTGTTGTAAGTACATGTACAACGTTTCGGTACCCAACCTTAGTTATAATATTTCTGGAAGCATAGAGAGGTGGCCCATTTTTCAGATACATTACAAAGTAACGAAAATATCAACAACATACAGTTGATTTGTTAGCATCAGTTTTCGAGAAATGTCTGCAATTTAGCAGAACTCTGAGTGAATATAGCCTCATATTGAAACAATAAAGTTTAAACAATAAAGTAATTGTAATAGGTCATTGTGGTCATAAATGGCATAATTGGAATGGAAAATGAGTCACATTACGGTAGTGATCCACTGGCTCTGTCAGATTTGCTAGCAATCACATATTACCTTAAACAAGAGGTGTGTCATTTCAAATTTCAGTGAGATGGTCTTATCTGCTCCTGGTGATTGATTACTACTGTGCAAACACAACACTCTGCTTGCATTGGTTAACAGTGTTGCGTTTGACGCATTCATTTGCACTCTTGCTATCCTACCGCATCATCCCACCTTCACAAAATTCTTAACGGATGGATGGCACACCCCTTGGAAAATGAACTAAAATCCCCATGCCTGTTATAGTTGACATGGCCAGAGGATCTCCACCGTTTGTGTGTAAAGCTTGCATTGTCTTACCTCCAACAGCTGATTTAGAGCAGCAACGGAACTCAACTCATTGAAGTCAATTAGGGAAGTGGCTATAGTTCGTAGGAAACTTCCATCTGACAAGTAAAAACACTAGGCTGATCATTTTGGATATGAATATGCTTGTGTGTGTGTGTGTGTGTGTGTGTGTGTGTGTGTGTGTAGGTGTGAGAGTTTGTTGGATAGAATGAGTGGTTATATTCTGATTTACCTTTAATATTGCTCTGGAACAACTGTGGCAGGATGCCATTGGGAGCAAGCTGGTGCAACACACACCGCAAGAACTGTTTTGCAACTCCAGCAGCATTACCTGGGATTAGCATACTACAAAACAAATGACATTAAACATACAGTATTTACACAGAAAAATACTACACCCAATAGCCCTTTTTACATTGGAACCTGCTACCTTCCAGAGCCAAAATTGTGCCTTCATAGTACTGAGTATGTAGAATGTAAAACTATGCTAACATTATACGCACTGGCTATGCTTTATGGCTGTCATATCCCTCTGTCTGTAGGCTCAGTCCAACTTTGGACTAACCTTACTCACGTCAGATGATTTGGTACACTGCATGCATCTGCACTTACATCTGAAAGCTCTTCATAAGAAAGTTGCTTCAGAAGACCAATCCTTGCATATAATTGGACAAATCAAGCCTTTAATCGTGCTAGGAAAACTATTAAACTACAGATATTGTGACACTGACATGAATACACATCGTTTTAAGCAGTGTTAGTTATTAAACACAGTTCAGTCAGAATGTAAAAGTGTAGATGTTATACTGGGTTGTACTCATGATACATCACGCCTTCTTGACTGACTAACCAATCTGTGTCAAACTTTTTTACACCAAACCCAAACCAAACTCGGGCTGGCGAGTTGAGTAGATACCTGAGCCCGTGTTGGCCAGGAAAAAATGTACAGGCGTCATGCGCTATTCAGGTAATAATAACAAGATATCAGCAGTGTAAAAGGGGCATTTGTCTAGATCAACATCACAGAACAAAACATTAAACTGAATAAAAATATACAATGTAACAAACCTCTCTGCTTGGCCAGAGAAATTAGCACTGGAAGCCAACCTGTGTGGAAAGAAAGAATGATTTTTGCACTCCAACTGTAGGGTTTGTGTGTACTGTATGTCTGTGTGTGTGTGTGTGTGTGTGTGTGTGTGTGTGTGTGTGTGTGTGTGTGTGTGTGTGTGTGCGCGCGCAGGCCAGGGGTGGACTGGCAATATGGCACACAGGGCAAATGCCCGGTGGGCCGACACACTATTTGGGCCGACGGCCCTGACATTCTCATTGTAACTGTAATCATGGGCTTATTTTCTAATGGTCTGACCAGTATGGTGGGCTGGTTTTGTTCGAAATGCCAGAGCCGATTCTTTGTCCCAGTCTGCCCCTGGCGCAGGCAAATAATTAATGTTATCACACGCTCTCTTGGAGGGATCACACAAAATTACATTTTCTTCTTACATCTTCTTAGCCTGGGTCTGCCCATACTTCCTGTCACTGCATGAAATTTCGCATTCAAGTCAGTATGGCCAAGGAGGCAATGTCCTCAACTCTCGAGCCCTGGAAAATCAGGATCTAATGAGAAACGAGCAAGCTGAAGGAGGCAAGGTTTCAATGACTAATTCTAAACTAAACGAATAATTGTATTTGATAGACATTTAAATTAATCCTGCCTGAAATTCTGGGCAATGCTAGCTTTGCCACAGTTCATTTCTGAACGTGGTCTGTCGGTACACTATCTGTGTCCGAATGCACGATATGTGTCTTCGTTCTGTTTGTTCAAGTAAACATAACAACAAACATAACAACGGAAACTGTTTCGAATGCACCATTAGTTTCCCCATTATGACAATAGCCGTTCTAAAACAAACAAAACAGACATTCTATAACAAATAAAGCAGCTAGGCAACGCGTTCTATTATTGGGTCTTTTATCAGGAGCCGTCGCCAGTGTATGTGTAAGCCTGTTCCCTTAATTAATAGTCACTCCTTGTCTATTTGCGAGGTGTGCTTTACGAAAGAGACACATGTTAGATTGACTTTGCTTATAATCACCTACGTGAAATGTTGAATTCATGGAACAGTTATATTTATTCCCATTAAGAGGCGTATCGTATAAGCAGTGATTCCTTTGAATGCATTTCAATTCGACGTGTATGGGACAACGCGGATTGGCTCCAGCTTCATGCAAACATGTACGCGGGAAATATAACTCGAGAAGCAGACCTGGATGAGCACAGGTGCCACACGTCACACGCTACAGGCGCCAAACACGTTCCCGCCCACCTTAAAGAGACTCCACTAACTTAGATGAACTGAGGTGTCTCTGCGCGCATTGTGTAAAAATGCAGGCTTCAACTGCATGCTTTTCCTTAAGTTACAATTATGTAGTATCGTTTATTAGAAGTGTGTGGAGTTTGACTCATGCACTGCAATTATGCTCATTTTTTGCAAGAAGAGCTACCCCGCTCTGATCTTCTGACTAACGTTACTGCAGCAAAATCACGTCCCCTGTCACCGACATCCCCCCTTGGAATAAAGCTCTTTGCTTGAATGTGTGGGTGGCCCTGAAAAGGGCCTTTTGTTGCTCACAGCAAATTTTGGAGATGGCCAATGAGGTGAACTCCGTCATATAGGCATAGACCGAGGTTGTTATGCCTCACGCTGCTCATGCCCACATCACGGAGGAAGGAGCCCACGACCTTGTTTACATTCCTCCTGGTCTTGCCGATGCCACGCCGTGCACCACAATGCCCACGCATCCAAACTCTGCGGTCGCAGAGGTTGGAGAAAACAATCTGGGCCCCAGGGAACAGAGACATGATCAACGCAAGATCACTCCTGATCTTGTGGATCAGCTCTATCCCGTTGGTGTAACCCAAATCATTCCCCCCGCAATGGATGCATATGACATGCGGCGCATCCCTCAGCCCCTTCTCCGCCTCAGGCAACGGCAGTAGCTGACACCACTTCATCCCCCTTCATCCCCCTCCTGCCAAGCCACACGACATTGCCGGGAAGAGAGAGGTTTGGGACCCCTGCGGAGCGGGCGTAACGCTCGAGCCAGTATATCCATGAAGTCCCTACAATCCAAATTGATGGCAACTCCGTCATGATTGCAAAGTGAAATGAATGAAATTTGTCATAGTTTTGCGTATTTATATGTTTTTATTGACGGCCTGCAACACTATGATTGGGTCTCTTTAACCGTGTGTAACCGTGTGCAACCGTGTTTAACGCACATTGGTTAATGTCACGTTCCGAGCACAGTAATTGGTGCAGACTGTTGCACATTTCTTTTGTACAAGCCAGCAACAGTTCATCCTTCTCCAATCCTGCTGCTACTCAGCTCACTAAAGAAGCCGATTGCATTAAAAGACTTTTCAGAACATTTCTACTACATCTAGATTACATATTTTCTGGAAATATAACGTTACACCTTTATTGGAGTTCACACACAGCTGTCGCATAAGATCTCCAGTCAAGGTAAGCAATTTTCTGTGAATTTCAGTAAGCATGACAGTTAAATTCAGAAAGGTTCGACTCCTCTCCTACGGTGCTTGATGTGTACATTGCATAAAAAAAGTTCTCTACTACTATTCTCTCTACTATTTAAGGTTATATGGTTTATTTTGATTGCCGCTAGTTAGCCTTGCCGATTTCGTTAGCCGCTAGTTAGCGTTTCATGCGCATATAATGTGACTGTGTCATGTAGGTTTACCTATATTGTTGTTACAACTATCTAGACTAGTGCTATTAACACACATATTAATTTTATGTTATATATTCGGCCTATGTGGCAAGACATTTTTGACGGGGGGGATATGTAGGCACACAGCAAACATTAGGCGGGCAAAGTGACAGTCTGGCACCATTACCGAAGCGCAGTTATGAGAGCGCGGCTATGAGTTATTGTCATAAACTGAAGTGTTTTTGGCGTGAGAAGTTTTTCAGAGGTGATCAATGCATTTAACTGTATACAATGTGTAATAGTACTAATTTACGTATCAAAATTAAGTTTATTTCTACTCGCCGGGAATGAACAGCAATTAAGCGCGCAAATCAAGTTCTTTCTATTTTTAGCTGACATCTCCAAGAGTGCAGAAAAAAGAAAAAAGAAAAAAGACAAACCTAATAGACATGACATACTTCAGTTGATGACTCCTTTAGCAGACTGTTTTGGTTTAAGTAAATAAGTATGAACCTTTCAGGAATATTGCATTTTTATTATGTAATATAATATATAATATAACATGAATTATAATAGATTATAGGCTAATTGTTTGAGTCATTGCCACCACTTTGTGTTTTGTGTGATCTCTGGAGGTGTCAATGTGAGTTGTAGTGTAGGGCCTAAGGTAGCTAAGTTGTTTACTTTCTCAAGCCTAGGCTATCACTTCACAACATGATTTTTTAGCTTACATTATGAACTCCAACGATCTAGCGAGACAGCGCTCCATAACTTCAACCAATGACTGTAAATATTGCATCTGAAAGTCTGTCTGACGGTAAACTAGTCTAATTCAGAAAAATAGCGTGCAATATCAACGTTGACCTGTAGATGTCAGCCAAGTACCACGAATGTCAGAGCCTTTTTCCACTTCATAGGCCTACAGGAAAACAAAAAAACTCAACGGAGGGTCATTACAGAACAATTAAATTTATATAATATACTATGAATTATAATAGATTATAATAGACGAGCCTAATACTATGAATTATAATAGATTGTAATAGATGAGCTTAATTTCTGAAAAGCCCAGCGTTGTATGAGTAATTGGATCTTCTATTTATTATACTTAGATATGAGAAACAATTACTGATGCTTTGATCAGCCTTTAACTGTGTAAAGTTAGAACATTGAAATCAGACTGATTAATATTACACAGGCCAGGTTCAATTAAGCAATATCACACGAGTGGGAGTGATGTTGTTGGAAGAATAACATCACTGTGTGGTGTTCACCGTATGCACGAAGCTAAGTTTTAAGACACCAAATTGTATTTTCTAGGTCCTACTGTTTAGTTTCAATTTTTATCAGTTCCTTCCGCCCCCCAAAATAGTTCTTAGCTTGGAACTGCCCTGGCAATGTGGAAAAAATTACACAAATAGCAAAAGGTTTATATGTATTGGATCTTTACTGAAGATTTCAAACTCGTACAGAGAGCTATTCACTTGAACTTACTAGTCAATTAGCATGCTAACTAAGTTCATGGACATATTCATGTGACCTGTTTCACAGTACCACCACAAATTGCTACCTAATCTGTATGTATCTTGCCCAATCAGAAATTCAGAAATAGCTCGACTTGACCTAATTGTTGTATAATGTGAAGTTTACTGTATACATCTAACAAATACTTTCTTTTTTTCTCTTGTGTGCTTGTGTGTTTGTTACAGTGTACTACTGTATAGTCTGTTGTATTTGTCTCTGTCTTTGTGTCTGTCTGTCTGTCTGTTTTGTTGTTTGATTTCTTGGAATTCATCTATTTTGGCAGAGATGGAGGGATATGCTCGTCTGGCAGCAATTCGTGACTTTATAACTTCCGGTAATCATCAGCCAAGATGAACGGACCAATCAGAACGTCAAGCGCCATCTTGCAAAGTACTGCAACCCAGAGGGAAATGATTGGGACAAATACCTACAGTTAGCAGTCCATTCAATCAACACCTCAAAGCAGCGGTCCACAAAGGTGAGCCCGTACTTTGCTCTCTATGGGGTGTACCCTCCCAATAGGGCTGATCCAGTCGTTAATGACTTTGAGATCAATGACAGTGAGGAAGTTCTGCAAAGGAGAGCAGACTTACTTGCAGACGTCCACGATAGAGTTCAGGAGAATATTAAAATAGCGCAAGGGAAACAGAAAGGCTACTTTGAGGCAAAACAGAAGCGGAAAATGAAGCGCTTCAATATCAGGGAAGGTGAAGAGGTTTTATTAATGCAGAATAGAAGGGGAATTAAACTTGGAAGTGGGTTGAAAGAGCGTTGGACTGGCCCTTTCAGAGTAGAGTCTCTGACAAAGGAATGGCAACTTTGGTTGATGTAGAGGGCCTTTCCAAGAGACGTCAGAAAGTTAACATCCGGCATCTAAAGCCTTATCTGAGGCATCAGAATCAGGCTGAGGATGCTAGTGAGACTTCTGAAGATGCAGAAGTAACTGTTCAATGTGGTCCTACCCTAGAGGCAGACAATTTGTCTGATGTAGAAGTTACTGTTTTGAGCAGTAGCCCAGTGGTGGAGGATCAGACCTCAGATGTAGAAGGTGCTGGTCAGTGCAGCATCTCTAGAGTGGCAGACTTCACTTCTGATGTGGAGGAGGTTATTGATTTGTGTGACAGTCCCTCTGAGATCAACATTGGTGATCAAGGTAACGATATGTTGTTCAACACGACACAATGATACTGTTGAGTTCCAAGAAATAAACTGATAATAATCTGTTATTGCATAACCTTGTGTTAATTTCTGTTATTCTCTTTTTTTTTTAAAGATGCCTTCAGTAACCCTGCCAGTTTAAAGGTCCAGGTGCAAGGAAAGGTACAGTGTTTTTTTTTTCTTGTTTGTTTTTAAAACTACTACATTTCTTGTGTGTACTCATCTGTCTTTTACGCCTGCTTGATGCATACAGTGAAACATATTTGCTTTTGAGAAATCTATTGATTCATACTTGTTCATTTTCCACTCCAAAGCACTTCTCATTCGAGGACAGTTTTCCAGTTTCCCGCCATGATGAGGTTTGTTCAACTAATTAAGTTTTGTTTGTGCATAGTGATAAGAGCAGTAGCAGAGTTGTCTGTACTTGTTCACTGATCCACTGTGCCTGTTTGCGAAACCTCTAGGCACTACTGGCATGGTTTGCCCATACTCATCATGACATGAGGAAGCCTTTTGTTACCGTGGGTCGTTGTCGTGCAACTCCTTTAGATGTTCTTATTTTGGGAAAATCAATATAACTTCTATTATTAGGATTCTCTAGCTAATATCAAGATGGGTCTATAGTGATACTTTACAAATGATCTCAAGAAAGCAATAAGATTTTCTTTCTTATTGCAAGACTGAGACCATTTGTACAGCTTTACATAACCTTATTTCAAACGGCTTTGAATACTATGGATGGGCATTGTGTCAGAATGGCAGTATGTAACCAATTCACCATGTCTGAGACTTGTACGTGTTAGGGTAGTGCTCATCACAAAGCGTTTGTGTGAACTTTTGCAGATTGTAAACACGCGCATTGCTTTGCTTGTTGCACAACACAGACCACATAATGCTGTGAGTAACTCATTCTGATGAAAACTAAACAAATGTATGCGTATTTTTCGTTTTCTTTCATCTTTGACTTATCTCTTCTGTGCTTGCAGGGCAACGCGGCTTACCATGCCCTCGTCAGTGATGACTTTGTCTTATGGTGGCGAAGTAGGCAAAGAAACGATGCCTATACAGATGTTAGACATTGGAACAGTCTACGCAGAATCAGGCCAAACGATGTGGTACTGCTGCCCCGCATTGTTGGTTCATCCAGCCCTGAGCGTGGAAACCATTTCATTTTATGGGTGCTCGATGGGGCTCAGAAAATGATTCTTGTTTATGATTCCTTAGGAATGTATCCAACTGTGTCTCCGAGGGACAAGGCTGTTTTGGCTTATGGTTTGCAAAAGACTTTCCCTGATTTGACACATTGGAACATTGTTTTTCCACCTCAGTGGATACAGAGAGATGGTGTGAACTGCGGTGTTTTTGCATGCACAACAGCTGAAGCCATAGTCGCACGAGACCGACTGTCAGCTGGAGACTGCCCTCGCCTTCGTTTGTGTATGTCTTGTGTCTTGTGTGATCTGGTTGCATGTCTTATGTGTGTGAATTGCTGAACGGTGTTTTATGTGAATAAAGTACAGGTAAGTTTGTTCACATAATATTTCTGTCATTCATAACTATTATTTCAGTTTTATAATTATTTGAATATTTTTTTTTAAGGGTGGCAATATGTCAGGTCATAACACATTATTTAGGCCTGTATAACTACAGTGTTTCCACAGGCTTAACTTCACTGTAATATCAACATTGCTTGAACACAGTTGGTACTAGTGGGTCTTTCTCTACTAGTACCTTTGAAAACAAGCACACATGAAAAAAAAAATCCCTTCAGTGATACTTTTGTATATGCATTGTTCTGTTAACACAATCTCTTAGCTTCCCCTGTCTCAGTTGTACTTCCCAGTAACCCAGTGGTTCTCAAACTTTTTTCTGTCATTCCCCACTTTGGAAGGCAGAGAATTTTCACGCCCCACCTGGAAGACTGAATTTGCGCACAATACATGTATCTCCATGAGGAATATTTTCGAAATTTTAGAATTATCATGTCACTAATTCAAAGCCAAATTTCACTTAAACCCCTCATCACAGCAAATAACACCATCGGAAAGCTCAATTTACTTTCGTATGCGCATATCTGACAAATAGCTATGAATTCGTGGGGCATGGTGAGACCGTCGATTGCAAAGAGATGTCTCGCGCCCCACCTGTCATGTGTCTGCGCCCCACTTGTGGGGCCCGCCCCACAGTTTGAGAACCACTGCAGTAACCCATCATCGATTGTGCGGGAAGACTTTGAGGGAACTGAAGCAATGTGACACTGGATAGAGGAGGAACCAGGACAAGAAAGACGAGGGACTGCAGCAAATAAAAAGCAATAATCTAAGTGTATAAAGAGAAATTTTCCAAGCAGCTATCATAAAAGGCAATATTTCCAAGTATTTGTATGCCCCTTGACCATGATCACGTCAAATGAGTTTCTGATTTTTGATTTTTCTGTTATTTTGTGCCTTGTGCTGTTGACAGATTTTTTTTAAATAAAATAAGAAATAATCGAATATACTATTGCTCTTTATTTACATGGTAACACCGTTAAGGACTGGCATTTAAATGTTGTTCTTGCTACTTGAGCATAGTGTAAAGATTGACACCGTGCTAGGTGATGTGTTTGGACTTAAAGTGCCTTGTTTTTTTATATATAAAAATAGGAAAGAATTACATATACTATTGCTCTTTATTTACATGGTAACACCGTAACAGACTGGCATTTTATGTTGTTCTTGCTACTTGAGCATAGTGTAAAGATTGACACCGTGCTAAGTGATGTGTTTGGACTGAAAGTGCCGATGCAACGCCTTTAACTGATGAAGTTAGAAGCAGGTAAGTTTATAAGAAGGGCAAAGTAGACCAACGAATTGGTTCGTGTTCACCGGCGTGGACGAGTTTAAATGTGTGCTGTAAAATAGTAGCGAAATTTCGCTGCTAACCTAGCAATTGCCTGTCATTTTAATGAGCTACCTTAACAGACTAACCTCTATTGTTGGCGTTGAATTACATATTAATTCGCAAATTTGTTTTTGTATTAGTTGGTTGTTTACCACAATTCTCTCAACATTATTTTTTACTACACAATGATAAAACCAAAGAAACAGGCATAAACTGGTAATTTATGCGCCATGAGAAGCTTGAAGGTCCATGTGCGCGAGCTAAAACAGTTTCCAGTGCTGCGCTCTCGTTGCTTTGTTTACTTTAAATAACAGAACGTTGCCATAGGCTATACGTTCGGGACACAGATCGTGCATTCGGACACAGATAGTGTACCGACATGGTCGCCCAAACCAGGCTAACATCTTCTTACAGCAAGCAGTAAAAACCTTTTGCTTTTTTACCTCTGTCAGTGCAGTAACGAATAGTCTGACTTCAGTTTTGACAAGGAAAAGATGGTTTAATTTTGGTTGAGATTGGTGAGTATCATCAGCAATGTATTCAGTGTCCATGCCCTGGCCGAGGTTTGCACTCTCCTAGTGCTTTTCTATGCAGGGACACACATCAATCAACACAAAGATGAAGGCAAGTGCAACAATGCAACTTTGGATTCCTTTAGGCCAAAAAAAAAAATGTTACTTCCCCAAGTTTTCCACATCAACCTCTTCACGCGACAGCATTTCATAGCCTAATCCTTACTGAGTAGACTATTATTACTACTTCTATCAATGATATGGGACAGAGCTAGAGAGAGTCATAGTAAGCCCGCCTCCATCAGCCTGCTCGTTTCTCATTGGGTCCTGATTTTTCTGGGATAGAGTTGAGGAAATTGCCTCCTTAGCCATACTGACTTGATCGCAAAATTTCATGCAGCAACAGGAAGTATGGGCAGACCCAGGCTAGGTAAGATATTGAATACTCCAGTTTCATAAACAGATAGCTTATTCCTTTTTTTCTGTTCCATACAACCATTGCCTTTCACCTGAGCTGCCATGATTTAAAATATCTAACCTATTAGAAAATAAAATGTGGTCCATGTATGTGTTCTGCAACTCAAGTGGTCAATTTCAAGCTATGGAATTTCATTCATGCACTAGAAAAAACAGTGAAATCACATTTTAGAAAATGTAATAATGCTTGGCAAGAGAACTGTTATGTTTGGAAATCCGTGTTTTACCTGCCAACAGACTGAAGGATATCCAAAAGAAGGGGAGCTGCCAGGTCAGGGCTTAAATGGATGAACATGGACAGAACCACCACAGCAAGGCCAAGAGTCTCCTCATCATACTCTTCCAATACAGCACCACAATCACGACACCTAAAAAAGACGTGAAAACAAATGGCATGTGGCAAAGCACAAGTTACAAGTAATTAATAAAACAACTCCATTTTTGCATATTTTGGGAAATTGACTTTAAGGGTTTTGTATCAGAACTCTTCTTATGCAATGCAAAATAATGAATACTTCAGTTTCATAAACAGGTAGCATATTCCTTTTTTCTTCCAGGCAACCATGAGCTTTCACCTTGGTTGGCAAAATTTTAAATGTTTTTTAATGTTTTTTATTTCTTTTTCAGTGACAATAACCAGGTGTATCCAGTTAAGTCCCTTTACAGTAAAGAAAACATTTCTTTAAAGAGAACAAGGCTATATTTTCTGCCCTCTCATTGTATGCCATCTCATTGTATGTCAAGGGCGTGGATATGCCCAAGGTTTCTTCCTAAAAATGAATTACTAGCAAAGTGTAGGGAGTTTTTCCTTGCCCCTGTTTCTCACGGATGCTTCCCATATTGTCTGTAAAGCGCCGCGAGACAAATGCACTGTATTTGAGCGCTCTACAAATAAAATTGAATTGAATTGAATATGTCAAATAAATCTAGATGTATCCTATCAGTAGCAAATTGTTTTGCTCAGCTAGTATGTCTAGCGATGAGCCATAGGGAACTGTGCTATTCAACCCTCGGTGGTAGGGGACTGATCGTAATGCAAAGAGTTGTTGGGTGGGCATATCGATGTTTAAATTGGCTTGTTCGTTGCTATAGAAAGGGCTTAGTTTGACAAGCATGGATGACAGCAGTTGAGGGAAAGAGGTTTATGCACAATGAGATGGTAATGCAGCTATTATTGCACTTAAATGACTGTTGCAACATTTGCTTGGTTCTAATGGCGCTAGCTTGTATGGTGCTGGCTTATCATAATGTAGATTCATACCTGTCAGTCATGGTGGTAGGCTGGTCATCTGTGAACTCCTCAGGGGCAGGCACAAACATGCTAACTGAGCTGGGAGCTGACAGTAAGCTAGTCTTGGTCTGACCTGGAAAACCTACACAAAGAAGGCAGGCTGTGGTTAAACAGTCTGACTGAATTGGATTGACATTCAATCCTAAGCCTGAGCCTAAGCAACAAAAGTGAAGCGGATGATACATTCAAACCCATACTTTTACATTTACATTTGCACTGAACTGGCTATTAATTTTGCACAAAATGACAATCTGTGAGCATTAGCTTTCTCTGACTCCACAAAACTTCACTGAAGTCAATCTGTTTCCACATTATGTTTGCTTCTCTTATGTTCTGTAAAAAATAATGCAAAATATTCACATTGACAGAAAGCCTTAGCTTCAAGGAATGTCCACTGCCATCTACAACATTACAGAATTAGTAAATAATTGAATATTTAGAGTAAATTGTTTCAAAATTTAGGCTCTTTATTTATCCACACACAGAACCCCACCACCATGCACAACTCTGGCATATAAACATATCATAGGTTGAATCAGGCTAGGTCCTTACGCAGATTTTCTTGAATTTTTTTCCACTCTGTCCGTCTGAGGCTAGATAGACGGACAATCCACAATGTGCCTTGAGTGGATAATCAGCACAGAACGTGCTTACTGCAAATATGAAACCACTGAAAAATCATTGTTGGGTGTGATGGCGGCCTACGTGTTGTTCCAAATGGATCACTTGTTTTCAATACTTAGCAGATGTGATATTTTAATATATGTGAGAAATTTACAAAGAAATATAGTCAGGCACTTAAGGCTTAGGAGTACTGCAAAGGACTTCAAAGTCACTACCAACTCCTAACACATCGCGATTGCATGTACCACGTCCTTAGTCTTTGGTCATTTACTCAAGCATCTGTCATTATCTTCTATCTAGTGCTGTCAAACGATTAAAAAAATTAATCTGATAAATCACAAAATTTTGCAATGATTAATCATGATTAATCACTATCAATCGCAACTCATTTCCTCCAGTAAGAATTTGGATGCTAGGGTATGTTGGATCCTTATTTTGCCCTGTAAAGGCTCTGATACTAAATACTTGGCTTTGTTTGTCTCAAATGGGGCAATTCACACCTGCCTCCTACCCCAAAGGATTCCCCAAACATGTTGTTGGACAGTCATGAGCTAGGCCATAATCTTTGTATAGTTTAACTTGATAGCCAAGCCATTTTCTATCTGAAATTGAACATAATACATGCCATGAAAGTGGAACCATATCCATCAGGATTAATCTGAGTTCATTTTTTTAATCCGAGTTAATTTTTTTGGATTAATCACGATTCATCTATCAACCAATCACTTATTTAACATTAACCATAGCAACCAAACTTTTATTTTAGCCTGAGTTGTCATTTATTCTAACAAAAAGTCTCAGGCTCTCATTTACTAAGACTAGGCTGTTTGCGCTGTGTCTGTTTATGCGACAGCGTTAATAGCGCACGCAGTGCCTCCTCATTTTGCAATGTATTTATCAATCCATTGCTGTTTAATTTGTATCGTCGATTGATTTTTGCTTGGCTTAATTAGAAAAGAGCAATTCTCGAGGCAAACATGTATCTGCTCCCAAACATGTATCTGTCTTCATCTTGTCAACAAAGCAATTTTTCAATGATTTGCGCTTGGTTTAGACCTGCTTTGAAGAGTATTTTGCCCCACGCAAAATACAGGAGCGCTCTTATGGGTCTTTGTAAATACCACGGAATACGTAATTAGATGCAGCATGCGCATACCATCCCACTCCCCTCCCTCAAAGTGCAGCTTGCCCGATTACGCTCACGTCAGACAATTTGCGATTTCAGGCAGGTGCATCCTTTTTGTAAATAGACTGCACCGGCCAACACAGTCTTTGTGTGGAAATAGCGGCTAGAAAACGGATAGCGCCTTCGCAAAACGGATGATAAATCTACCCCTCAGTGGCTTCATGAATTTCTTTTAAGAAACAACTCCTACATAACAACTTTTGTGATTTAGGAGTACTTCTAAAGTTCTCTCAGGCGCTCAGGCGCTTTGGTACAATTCTCAGATCGTACTAGCTATTTGCAAAACAGTGCCTTTCTCAAAATAATTTAGACAAATGGCAAATCACTATGGATTGCCTGCAAAAGCCAGTCTGTTGCTCAAAATTCAGGGCTGGCAAGCACCTTTTCCATCAGAAATACTACTGTACAAGTGATGGGGATGTGATGAGGCAAACAGCAAGATTCAGCCATTGCCAGCATAGGCCAGGCTATGTAGATGTCAACGTACACAAACGAGTTGGGAGATAGGCGACCCTGTCCTCTTCGGTTGTGAGGAGGTCTGTGCTGACTGCACTCATATCATGAGAATGTCTATAACCACCTTGGCTGCTGAGATCTGTTGCAGGACTGCAACCTACACTGTCTGGTTGTGTTTCCACCTCAGAGAACACCTGCCTGGGCAGATAAGATTTCTCTGTGCAACGTCATCTCATCTCCTCCCTCCTGAGCTGCAGTGTTGCCTCTCTCCCCTTGCATGTCTGGATGTTCATTTCTTGGAGGAAGATTCTCATCACACATGGACTTTATGCCTTTAGCCTCATTGTTCTTCTTTTTAGCTTTTATTTTACCATTTTAGATTTTATATCTTTTATTTCATCTTATCACTATCTCACTTTTCTCCTTTTATCTTTCTCTATCTTTCCTGAATGCAATTCCACTACATGTCTTACACAAGTAGTTTTTCAATGTGACAAATAAATCCTTGATCCTTGATTACTCAGTCACCTGTCTGCTTGCTAAAAGGTTGCGATTAGAAAGGACAGATGGATGTCCTCTCATAATGTTACGGTAAGATTAGAATAGAAAAAGCTTGCGCATTTTCTGTTCTAATGACGCTGGACTTTCTCTGAGAATGTATAGCTATGTTCATACCTTACATCTTCACACTTGTTCAGACAGAGGTGGGAGTGTATAGCTAAACGAGATTAATATTAATGGAGTGGGATTTTAATCAAGTTTCCTCTTTATGTAATTTAAAGTTGCACATAGGATAGCTTCCAAGACCTGTTCACGGATCAATAAAACAGTAGCCTACTGAAATAGGTAGCCTACCATGGGCGTCGCCTCTATAGAACAAGAGGGGGACGTGTCCTACTTACATTTCATCATTTTTCGTTTGGACCTCCCACAGATTTGATAACGAAATTATCCAGCGCAATTTCTATTCCACTGCGTAAGAATCAATTCCACTTGATCAAATAAAGAATACACATTGTGCTGAAAATCCACTACTTGTTTTGCATTTGCAACAACATCTTGCTGCATGCAATCACCTGTCCATTCCATTTGATTGAGTAGAGAATACGCATCCCACTGAAAATCCACTCCGTGTTTTGCATTTGCTACAACACCCACTGTTACTTGACACACATGACATGTTATGTTACAACTAAAACTAAAGAAAATACTAAATAAAAAGTTAAATGCACCTGTGAAGTATTGTATGACATCTCATAATCTAAGCCTAGCAGTGGGTTTAAAAACAAGCTGATGACTAATTAAATGGGGTCTAAAGCCGCGATCACACCGAAGGCGGATTTTCAGCTGGAGGTGCATTTTTTCTTTCATTTCTTAATGGCAGGTAGCGTATTCCGCGCTAATTTTCCGCTGAACACGGATTTAAAAAAGAAAACAAAAAAACAATTCAACTCAGCGTGGCAAATCCGCGGATTTTTAGTGACTTGTGTTGGTAAAATTAGCTGTTAAAATACACCAAAATGCAGGAGATTGCATCTATTCTGGGGGAGGACCCCCCAACAATCTGTCACACCCATATTCAAAATGCTTCTGACATCCCTGAAGCCTAATGTTGAGTCACAACTTGATTTGTGAAATAGAGTGGCATTTTCATTAAATAACAACAGAATAAGATGAACTGAATTGCATTCTATGCATACTAAAATGAATAGACTTAGTCAACATCCAATTCTGAGCAGCTTTGATACACGGAGATACACAGAGAAGTGACACTTTGGTGTGAAGATTGAACAAATAGTTTTGAGAATTTCAATTCTGATTTGAAAAATGTACCAAAGCTACAGAAAAAAAACTGCAAGATCAAATTCTTTGTGAATACGGCCCCTGAGACAGAGAGCTTTAACCACAAACAGGAACTGACCGGTCTCCCAGTTGCTTATGTTGTGTGGGGCACTGGACTGGTGTTCTAGTTGCTTCTTCATCAGCTGACTCATTGTCAGGGCACCCAGTGAGCCACGTTTCACTTGCCTGTACTGAGCTGTAGAGATAGGAAATCATACACAGGCTGATATGATATCACAAACATACATGTAGACTATCTTATAAGTGTATACAGTATGTATTTATGTGGTTGCAACTCGAATTTACATGTAAACAGGGGTTTCAGTCACTGAAAATGACTACTTTCGAAAACACTGGATAAAGTTGAGATTTCTGAAAACTCAGTCTTCAGATACTCATGTAAGTAGGGGAAACTAAGTTAGCACTGTCACAAGATGGATCTCCAGTTGCCTATCTATTTGTTTGACCAGTTTGGATTTTAATGATCCATGTAAACTGAATTCTTTTCTACAGAGGAGGAGAACAAGTGCTTTAACAGTATTCTCAGATACATGTAAATGAAGTAGTGCTGTCAAGCGATTAAAATATTTAATCGCGATTAATCGCATTTTTGCCGTAGTTAACTCATAATTAATTGCGATTAATCGCAAATTTCTTTCTATTCTAAATGTCCCTCGATGGGACATTGATGGGACACACGATGATTTGTTCCATTTTTATTTATCTATTTTCATTTTAATGCTGTTATCAGCATTCATTGGTGGGGGTGAATACCAATTTAAAATAAAAGAAAACCCAGTTACAGCATCAGAAATTATTAACATGTTCAAGTACTGCCAGATGTTGATGCCTTTTATGTTGCTAGTTCACAAGTTTACAAAAAACAAACAAACAAACAAACAAAAAAATGGATGGTGGCCCTTTAAATCAGGCTATACTAACCTATATTTTAAAGAGGCTCAATGAAAATATGGCATTATGGTCTACATGAGTAAACCTACATTGCATGAGCATACCTTTAAAATGCATTTTGCCATATTGGCAATTGCCCTGCAAGAAGCTCTCATTTTAGTGGCAAGGTCATACGTTCAGAATCAGGTAGGTTATATGCGTCTCGTTTGCACAAAATTCTCTCTCTCAGTTGCGCTCCAACCTGTTTCACCTCTCTCACTCGCGCTGCAATCTTGAAACTGATATTAGCCTATTTGCGGGGTATTCGGTTCAAGAGAAGGGATTTCTAAGTGACAAAATTAATCCTCTAGCTAGTTAACAACCTAAATATGCGAACATGCGAGTGAGCGTCAACGATTGTGTCGGTAAAATATTTGTTTTCACTGACATCAAATGACGCTCACAAACATTCTCTCAGTTGTGCTCCGACCTGTTTCACCTCTCTCACTCGCGCTGCAATTTTGAAACTGATATTAGCCTATTTGCGGGGTATTCAGTTCAAAAGAAGGGATTTCTAAGTGGCAACATCAATCCTCTAGCTAATTAACAACCTAAATATGCGAACATGCGAGTGAACGTCAACGATTGTGTCGGTAAAATATTTGTTTTCACTGACATCGGAGCAGCAGAGCAGAGTGCAGACAGACACCCTTGCCGTGTGTACAGTGCGTGTGTAGGTTACTGTATGCATGAGTAACCTAGTTTCTAGGCTAAGCAGTAGGCCTACTTCAAGCCTAATACAAACACAGGACATACTGAAACGTCGGGAGGTGTTGGAATGTCGGAGATTTTTTTTTTCACATTCCATTGATAATGGCGGGTCGAATGCGTTAATCGCGCGTTAAAAAAATTGACGGCGTTAAAATGGGTTTGCGTTAACGCCGTTATTAACGCGTTAAACTGACAGCACTAAAATGAAGCATTCATTTAATATTTGGTATGTATGGGATAATGAACTCCACAGAAAAAAATAATGCACATACACAAAAATAGATGCACTTATTGAAGTGTAAAGTCTACTCGGCTCTCACCTCGTAGCCTTATGACACTTTGAATGTGCATTATTTTTCTGCATCTGCACATCGTTCATTATCCTGCTTATACCACTGATGCCATTTTTGCCCTGTGTGGTTTTGCTAACTATATGTTAGACAAGCTAGTTTGACAAGCTAGTTTGTAGAACTACTTCTTTCGACCACAGATCGTCTCAATCAGTCACTAGTTCTAATGTATAGTTGCTAAATCTGTTTTTCCATTCCATCTCCCGCTGTCAAGTGCTAAATCCAAATATTCTAACCTGTCTTGGGCTCTGTAAATTCACCGTTTCACATACTTCCAAACAAAGTGCAACAGAGTTAAAAACCATCGCGGTCACAAATTACATTAATTAATGTTGCTGTGCCATGAACATAGGTCGGGCCACTAAATTGTGATTCTGTGTAAAAAGTCAGAGCGAGCTGGGTGAATTGATATTGAAGTCTAAATATGGACAGAAAAGTAGAACTACTTCATAGCTGTGCAGTTACCTGAAAAATAATGCACGTTCTAAATAGTGCATCACAACAGGAAATTTGTCCATGCAGTGGTATAAACACATGTCACATGAAATATTACATATATGCTGTCTTTTTTTGATAGGGTATGTGACGTGCTGATTTGCGTGTTGACTGTGTGCCATATGTTTCACCAATTGAAAACTGGGATGAATGTGGAGACCAATTTCTCTCACAGGATCAAGAAAGTATATAAAAAATTATGTGGATTAGTGGAGCATTGGACTAGGATTGTGAAGTTGGTGGTGTGTTGAGGGGTCAGGGGTGAAGCGCAGTATGGCAGGTATATGAGTATGATGATGTCATATGATATTGTATTTAACTACAAGCCCTCTTCCATGGCTTTAAAAACATGGAGCTGGAGCACAAGGGGCTTTACGAGGAAAAAAGTAGAGTATATTAGAGGCCCTACTTGACACTGAAGAGCGATTGCTTGTTTCAGGGTTTGCAGTCTCCAAGGTAGGGGCAGAGGCTGATCCAAGGGGCCTATCCAATGTGGAAAGGATTTTGGGATCTGGAAGACATTGTGCAATAGATTAGACTTTTTCCTGTTAAAGTTTTCTCTTCAAATTCCAAAAAAAAAACAAAAAAAAACAATGTTAGAATACATTAGGACTTTCAGCAATACATTTTGGTCCAACGTTCATAGCTCTTTGATATCAGATACGGGTCATTCCACGTCAATTCAACAAGAGCCCGCGCACTTAGGTCTCAAAAAAATCTGAAAAAATCACCAAATGTACCCATGGTACTTAAGAGAAACACTGTAAATTTATTTGAATGTAAGATGTATACTTTCCATGTTACAGCCATTTTTACTGGGGGAGGGGGGTGCCCAACTTTTTTTTGTCAAAGTTCACAAGCCCATACCTCAAGAACTAAACCATGTAGGAAGCTCAAATTTTGCATGCTGGTACATAGATAGGAATAGTTTGTAGCAAAACTGTCAGTTTTGGTCTGGATGATCCTGCATGGTCATAGCATTCCCCCAAAGATGATAAAAATTTTATTGGAGTTTTTGGCTGTGCTCTGTTTAGGCCTTCAGAAGACATATTTTTACCCAACATAGGTTCTTGATTTTTTTCCCTTGTAGAGGTAAGTAGAAACACTCTCATAAAAAGCAATAAATAGAAAGGAAACTCTATCAGTGTTTAAACAGAAGACCGCACAAGTCTGACAAATCATTTTGGGTGTCATTTTCAGAGCACCAGAACACCTTGTGGGATTGTCCACAGATTTTTTAAATATTTCTTTCTTTATTCTCCATGAATTCTTCTTTTTAGAAATGCCAATTTGGCTTGTCTTATGTGATGTTTTCTTTTTTAATTTCCACCCTAAACATGGGCATAATGCACATTGAGAGCAATATGTTTTCTGTAACATTAATGTAAAGAATACATAACCAAAGGCAAATTTTGCCCTGACATGATCACTTGAGAGTCCCTGTCCTAAGATGGCCTGGTGAAGCTAATGTGATGACCTGAAGGCACTTAAGTAGAGGTGGGATAGAGGCCTTTTATTTCAGTGATCCCAGTGGCACCTTTTGTCACTCTTGAATCTTAAAATTGCCACAAATCTTCCAAGCTGCTCTTTTGGTTCTGCTGAAAGTGAATGTCATCAGTCTCATTACACAAGGTTGGTAATATTTTATTCAATTAATGTATTTATTGATAATACAACTCTGGAATAAATTCTTGATTGCCATATTTATTTGAAGGAAGCATAACCTCCTGAGGATGAGTGACCTGGCTGAGACCAATGTTGAACTCATAACACTCAGAAAGGCCTCTACCCCACCTCCACTCATGTGCCTTCAGGTCATCATGTTAGCTTCATTAGGCCTTGTTGGGATAGGTGGAGGTGCACAGAACCACTACTGAGAGTAACCACAGGTGCTCCTTAAATCATTGAAATTGAAAAGAATACCTGCACCCCTGCACAGAGACTCTCAGGTGATCATGTCAGGGCAAAAATTGCATTTGATTATTTATTCTTTACATTAATGTTATAGAAAACATATTGCTCTCAATGTGCATTTTGCCCATGTTCAGGGTAGAAATTAAAAAAGAAAACGTCACATAAGACAAGTCAAATTGGCATTTTCAAAAAGAAGAATTCATGGAGAATAAAGAAAAAAATATAAAAGAAATCTGTGGACAATCCCACAAGGTGTTCTGGTGCTCTGAAAATGACACCCAAAATAATTTGTCAGACTTGTGCGGTCTTCTGTTCAAACACTGATAGAGTTTCCTTTCTATTTATTGCTTTTTATGAGAGTGTTTCTACTTATCTCTACAAGGGAAAAAAATCAAGACCCTATGTTGGGTACAAATATGTCTTCTGAAGGCCTAAACAGAGCACAGCCAAAAACTCAGATAAAATTGTTATCATCTTTGAGGGAATGCTATGACCATGCAGGATCATCCAGAACAAAACTGACAGTTTTGCTACAAACTATTCCTATCTATGTACCAGCATGCAGAATTTGAGCTGCCTACATGGTTTAGTTCTTGAGCTATGGGTTTGTGAACTTTGACAAAAAAAGAGCGTGAACAAAATGGGCACCCCCTCCCCCAGTAAAAATGGCTGTAACATGGAAAGTATACATCTTACATTCAAATAAATTTACAGTGTTTCTCTTAAGTACCATGGGTACATTTGGTGATTTTTTCAGATTTTTTTGAGACCTAAGTGCGCGGGCTCTTGTTGAATTGACGTGGAATGACCCATACTGAATGAAAGTTGATTGGAAGAAACAGACAGAAAACCTTGACAAGTCCTGTAACCGCTACTTTTCTGCTCACACATGTACTTTTGCTATATGAAGTTGAAAAAAATAATCTTTGATTGTCCAAATGAAGTTTGTTTGTTTAGCATATGTAGCCGGTGGCGGTTCGCACCGCACACGGGTCTCGAACCCGCCACCCCGCAAGCTACAAACTCCCGGCGTGGGAGTGGAACGCTCTAACCAACTGAGCTAAAAGCCCGAGCTTCTAACTCAGCGTGTTAGAAGCGCCCATGGAATTGGGTGATGAGGATTTACACACTACCACCGAGCTAGCCGCGCTAGCTGGCCTCCGTTACACTCACCCTCCAAATCCTCACTCCCATCCGGGTCACGGCACCAATGTAGCCGGTGGCGGTTCGCACCGCACACGGGTCTCGAACCCGCCACCCCGCAAGCTACAAACTCCCGGCGTGGGAGTGGAACGCTCTAACCAACTGAGCTAAAAGCCCGAGCTTCTAACTCAGCGTGTTAGAAGCGCCCATGGAATTGGGTGATGAGGATTTACACACTACCACCGAGCTAGCCGCGCTAGCTGGCCTCCGTTACACATACTAAATATATAGCCTTGACTGATGTAATGCATTCAGACAGAAGAGTTGGGAAATTAGTAGTGTGTTCTCGCATTGTGCATTCAGCTGGGAAAGTCAAGTCTAATGCTACATTAAACTGGGGTTTCTCAATATCCGTACTTGAATGTACTTGCGATCTCGTGGACTTGTGAAACGTCATTAAACACAGCCGAAGTACTGTTCCAATTCAAAAGTTCGCATTTACTCAAGTTCGCATTGAGTTCCCGGATGTTTTCTCGATTCAGCCATCTTTTCGAGGATGCATCGGATGGTGACTTCTGATAACTTCAGGACCATTATTCCCCATAATGCATTTAGGCGCTCCGTTCTGAGATACGAGGCTGGCGGAGCTTAATGCAAGGATTTACCATTTTTGTCTTTCAACTAATACATTTTGAGCTTCTAACTTGATATATTTTAAAATCAGGTGGGAAATTCTTTAAATTAAGTCTGCACTCATGGGTTTTGTAACCAAAAAGTGTGTCTGTTGTGAGATACGATGTTTGTACCACTGTTAGCTTGTCATACACCAACCTAGACTTGTAGTCAAGACCGCTTAGACCAAGACCAAGACAATACCAAGACCAGAGGCTAACAAGACCGAGACAAGACCAAGACCAGAGGCTAACGAGACCGAGACGAGACTGAGACAAATTGAGTCCGAGACCAAGACCGAGACCGAAAAAGAAAAAGTAGACTAGGCTATGTTGGAAGTTATAACTTGATTTGAAAAAAACATTTGTTAATATTCAACCCACATTAGAGAGTATTATTTCAACTGCTGGCAACAATGTGGATAGGGATAGCAGCAATGTGGGCAGAAAATGGAAAATAGAGAATGGCAAAGTCAACTTCATTACATTCAATTTTATGTTGGCTATGTTGGCCTTGCTTTACAAAAACAAATATGCAGTTTAAATTTGCACTTTTAAAGTAGGCTAGGCTCAGCACAAAATTAAGCTGTAGACTTTTCTGAGATGCATTTCATTCATATCTGCCCATAACTGCTTATTTTGATTTCTGAAACTTGGCAACCCAACCAGGGCTAGGCTACTAGGCCTACTTCTTTGTTTAATTGAATATTAATTGAACATGGCCTGAGTTAATTTTGAGGACATACAATACAAGGATAAGCTAGCCTACTTTGTGAGGTGACAATGGGGCTGGTGTTCACTCAGTTATGGGCAGCCTGCACTTTTACTAGAGAGTTTGATCTGATTTTACTGCCAGGAGCGGTTTCTGGCATGAGCAATATGGGCGGTCGCCCAGGGCGCCATCGTCGGGAGGGCGGCATCACGGGCACTCCGAAGTTTTTTTTTAATTATTATTGCGCACGCGAGCGCCGAAAATTACAATCGCGGGTGATCGGTTTTGCTTCATTGTCTTTTGGAAGCTTTGGTACTGGTATATCTCTAAAATAGAAGTATTTGGTATGAAATTAAAGTAGACATCCAGACGCACGCATTGGTGCCACTTGTAATGTACTTGCTTGAGTATAAGGGCGTTCAATTACAGTGTAAAGATCGCCCCCATTTTTAAATATCTATCTGGTGTTATAAACTTGGCTGCTGGACTTCCATGTAATAACCAAGAGCTCAAAAAACTAAAACTAAACTAAACCAAAACAATCACTACACATTGTGATATAGACCTATAATTTGAACAGAAGAGTTTTCTATCACCCATTTGCAGAAAATGAACACCCCAAATCCCTTAAGGTTTGCCTGCTTTCAGACTTCAGTGCTGAAGTCTCACACACAAGAAAGGGGAGGAGTTTGGGGCTCAGATCTTCTCCTTTGCTGTAGAAGCTAGACATGCATATAGTAGAGTAACTAATAGCTACCATAAGTACCATAAGAGTTTTGCAAAAAATAGAAAATAATGGAAATTTGCAGCAATGGCTATATAACTCTGTTTTGTTATTTTTATCCTCTTGTTCTAGGCCATGATAATACGATGAGGTGTGCTGCGTCATTATCATTATTATGGGTTTTTTTTTTTTGGGGGGGGCGCCAGATAAGGTGCTCGCCCAGGGCACCAAAGAGGGTAGGACCGCCCCTGTTTACTGCTAGAATGCAAAACCCGGAGCGGATTATCAGCGGTATACATTCGCTATTCCATCAAGTGGAATGGATTATTTCGCGATGCAATATAGCCAACTTTGGGAATACATTAACGGCATTCATTTATTTATCGCCCGATAAGAGTCTGGGCCACGGCCACCACTAATCATTCATAATATTCTCCCATAAACTTTGGAGGCAACTGGAGATAAGATTACAATGCATTGCACATTTTACTTTAGGGTGAAATGCATTTTTATTTCCATTCGTCCTGCAAAAAACTCTTAATGATAAGGTGATTTGATGAGTGAGAGTTCGAAATAATCCCACGCTCTACTGTTTCACTTACATTGTTTGTCCTATAAATTTTGCGATCAGGAAAGACTTCATATCACTCGCAGGAGATTTGACATCATTCACAAGAGTCCATGAACCACTAAATACAGGAGTTTTTGGAATGTCTGTGTCTCGTTAGCCTATACTAAATTTAACAAAATGAAAGAAGAAAGATTTAATTCCCATATACATTTGAGATCACGTTAACTAGCATGACATCTTGCTCAGCCATAACACATACCTACGTATACACGAACATTCCATAATTAATTAGGCTGCATTTTGCGAATGGAAAGTAAACTTTTAGGAGAGTAATTTAGAGCTAGGGCTACATCTGACACTGAGAAAGACCGGCCCATAAAATATTGAGAGCCTTGCGCTGCTGCAGCTAGGGGCGTCTTTTGCGCGCCCTCACTTTCGTTTTGGTGCGTCTCAGTGTTTAGGCTAAAATTTAAATAATTTAAATCGGCAACTCGATCTCGTTAAAATATATATATTTATTGCATTTATTTATCTTGTCTTGGTCTTGGTCTTGCAAGACACCAAGACAAGACCAAGGGATCCGAGACCAAGACAAGACCAAGACAATAGACTGTCAAGACCAAGACGAGACCGAGACCGCGTAAAATTGGTCTCGAGACCGGTCTCGAGACCAAGACCGGTCTCGAGACATACAACTCTACACCAACCTGCCGGTGTTTTGGGGCAAGCGTAGACAGCGTCCCCCTGTAGCTTTTGTAGCTAACGTAACAAGTACCCAACGTCTCAAACTGCAGGTTCAGCGCACTGTGTCCTCGCATTCTAGGAAGTTTGTACTCTCGTTCTCGACTTCCCAAGTTTGAACTCGCAAGTAAGGAAGTCCACTCTTGTATGTACTTTGTATTGAGAAACGGCCTGGTACTCATTTGTGCTATATGACTTTGATGTATTGCAAAGTTTTGTAGCTCGGCCTACAAATTGGGCCAGTTTACGTTGTTAGAGCTTATGTTCAGATGGTGTTCAGAAAGTGAGAGGTAATTTGTTTTACACATTATTAGTGTGATCTAGCACAATTTCATTTTATTTTAAAAATTAATATTTAAACAACAGTGAATTGGGCTCATCAGCGAGTGTCATTTAGTTTCACTTTTCTGGGTGAAATGCATGTGCGTTTCAAATATTAAGGATGTGGTACATGCACTCACAAACAATGTTTTAGAAGTCCTCTGGGCTAATTCTAAGCTGGCCCAGACTTAGGTGTTACTTTTAGCGCTAAATTTCTTTGTGAATTATTCCTAGTGAAAAAAAATAGGAGTCCTAAAGTTACTACTGACTATTTCACAATCAAGTCAGTCTGGCCCACACAGTAACTTCGGTTATCATAGCAAGTACCCTAGCAACAACCTCAAGTACTATAGCAACAGCCTAGTAACCACTCCCACAATGAAAACCTAGTAACCAACATACAAACAGAGCTAACCTAGTAACAGCCTAACAACCACCTCAAATACCCTTGCAACATGCTTACCCAAGAAACCAACATAGCAACAACACCACCCCAACCTTTCCAATAGAAGAAAAAGAAGGACTAATACAACTTAGAAGGACTAAGACACCTGCATTTAAAGTCTACAGCTAATCCAAAATGCAGCAGCTAGAACACTCACTAGAACTAAGAAATATGAACATATTTCTCCCATTCTAGCATCTCTACACTGGCTTCCTGTCAAAAGTCGAATTGACTTCAAAATCCTTCTCATGACGTATAAGGCACTTAATGGCTTAGCTCCTGTATATATTACAGATTTACTTGTTCCATACCATCCAGCAAGACCTCTGAGATCTCAAAATGCTGGCCTCCTTGAAAAAGTGACCATATCTAAAACTACAATTGGGGGAAGAGCTTTTGCCTATCGAGCACCTCTTCTATGGAATTCTATTCCTCCCTACATTCGCGAAGCGGACACTCTCAATACCTTTAAGTCTAGACTTAAAACCTTCCTTTTGACATTTCCTATAATTAGGAGTGGGCCATGGCATATCACCACTCCTCTTGGGCTTTACTGGGAGGGCTACCTCTGCTGTTTTTCCAAGGCGGCCACTGACCACCCCTTTCTGGGTTGGTGAGATGCCATGTACCATACCTTAGTTATGCTGCGATAGCCTAGTGCTGCCACCTTCTGCACACTTGCCATCCTGTACAACCCTCTTTCTCCTCTCTCTCTCTCTCCCTCTCCTCACTCTAGCTAGATTATATGACACATATCATGAAGTGATATCCTCCTAGATTGGCCTAATCCTCTTGTTTCTGTTTCTTTTTGTTTCTCTTGCCTCCTCTGCCCCGACGCACTGGCTGAGTGATGAACCTCCAGTACCTCCCTGCCACCAACCCTACCCCACTACGGATGCTGACCAACCTCCCTGGAGCCACACACCAGGACCATCCTCCCCTTTTCTCTGAGGCCCGTGATGGAATTGGCCTGATGGCCCCCTGATGACCACTACTTAGATGGCGACCAACACCCAATGAACTCTGATCTCACTCAATTACTGACTAATCCCACACTCCAACTACTGACTCCATCCCTTGGCCCAGACTGTCACACAAACTATGTGCATATCATCTCTGACTACATTCAGTACTCATACTGTTTTGTGTCAACCATGGTCAATCTATGCATCAGACTTTACGGATACTTTATTAGGCCCCAGGCAGGTAGGCTGAGTCCATGAGGCGTGGATCTGCCCAAGGTTTCTTCCTACATAACAAGTTATTTACAAAGCGAGGGAGTTTTTCCTTGCCCCTGATTCTCATGGATCCTTCCCGTACTGTCTGTAAAGCGCCGCGAGACAATGTACTGTATTTGTGCGCTCTACAAATAAAATTTAATTGAATTGAATTGAATACATCTTTGTCACTCAGTTCTTTGTATGTGCAATGTGATTTTCAAATAAAAATGACACCTGTGAATCACCTGTTTAAGGGGGTAACTCCTAAGTCTTTCATACCTGAGTCAGAAGCCTGTTCCCCCAGTTTGTCCAGTGTGTTGAAAGAGATGTCTAGATATTCCCTCTGGATGGCACTAACCGCAATCTTCCTCTGCTTCCGTTGCCGAGGAACAATCTGGATTTTGAACTCTGCCCCATCACTGTCATCTTCCAACCTAAGATCACTTTCACATTCATCTGCATTGTCATCATCATTATCCTGAAACTCATATTCCTCACTGAGAGGATCTGAAGGTTCTAGTGTGTTCACTGGAATGTTGAGGATAATATTCCTCCCAGATGGGCTGGTGCTCAAATTCTTGTCTGGATCCTGCTCAGAGTCATCCGGAGAGGTGTCAGGGACATGCGGAGCTTTCTTGAACAAATCTCGCTTCTGCTTTAAAGTCATAGGACTCTGAGGACAATCGCTCAAGAGCTCAATGGAGCCCAAAGGGCTGTTCATTGGAGAGCTCCTCTGACTTGGAGCTTTAACTGGGCATGTAACTGGGCTGCTGGAGCTGTGGCTGCTACTTCCTGCTCTGACTCTAGTGCAATCTTCCACACTGAGCCAGACCACAGGGGAATGATGTAAAGCTTCAGAGTTGCCAGCTGAAAGGGAGACACATGGACTAACTCCTTTGGGCTTTCCTGTCTCAAATTCCTCATCACTCTCAACAATACGCAATGGGGGTAGTGTCTCAAACACCAGTGAATCACTGTCAGACATAGAAAGAACAGAGTTCTTTTCTACCATGGAGCTGCAGTCTGATGAGAGGTCAATGAGGTCAGGATCTTCCTTACTCTGTGAAGATACTTTCAGAACAGTCTGATGGGAATCCACCAACTGTCCAGACTTTTCAGCCGCTTGCTGAATGGCTTGAATCTCCTGGCCTGTCTGCTGCCTAGGGTTTGTCTCCAGCATCTGCTGCTTATCTTCTAGGGTGCAACTCAGCCTCACTTCTGGAATGACAGGCTGCAAGTCAGAATGGGAAGATCTGTGAGATGAATCAAAGGGTTGGGGCTTGGTTTCTGCCCCCTCATTGCCTGTCCACAAGCTGCTGGAGGAGTCTTTTCTCTGATACAGTTGACCGTGATGACGATGACCTATGGCTGTAGAGGAAGAGGAGAGAGAGGAGGGTGGTGGTGCCGGAGGAGGTGGTACCTTTTGAAGATCACAGCGGTCAATACATGATTTGCGACGGTGCTCATCAAGATTGTAGAGGATAGAGTCAGTGTTGGCAATGTCTAGAGATTTTTGTTTATGCATGGCCTGCAGTCGTTTCTTCCTGCTGCTCTCCTCACGAACACAATGGAGAACAGAGTCCTCCCGATACTCTGACAGCTCCATTTCACCTATGATCAAGAGAGATACAGGGTTAATTATTCATTGATTAGGAAAGGGTGCTTCATTGCAAATGAGAAAATGCTGCCCTTGAGATTAACACCCTACATATATGTAATGCACATTATATAGCAATACACATTATAGGCCCACCACAAGTTAACACCATACTCCACCAAGAGTTAACACCATACTAAAAATATATTTCTGAGGTACATTATTTCAGAAATAATCTTTATATTAAAAGTATATTTTAGGTAGACTTCTGGAAACGTATATTTCCTTTGAGATCTATTCATGTTCATTGTAAGTTTATTGTTATGTTCATAACCATCAAATGTAGTCATTAACCATTAGCAGTAGTACACCTCTTAAGAGAGGTTCTGACAAGTTTTGAATCTTCAAGAGAGTCAGAGATGCAGCAGAAGTTTCAGAGAGCTTTATTAATGGTACCGAGGACACACATGCTGTTGCTAACAGGCGCAGTCCAAAGACACAAAGAAAATATCACAGAAAATACCACAGAACTAATATCTGATTAAGCAATTCAGGGATAGCAGCTTACTTAAGCTAATGGGAAATCGCCTGGGCCCTAGGTTAAGTTGTTCAGAGGCCCAGAACTTGTAGACTTGTTACTGAATGTGACACTTAACTTTATCAATATCCTTATTGCCAGTATGTGATTGTAAAGACTAATACAAAGTATTAGACCTCAGACCCATAAATCTACTCGGAAAGATCTTAAAGTGGTCATGTTATGCTTTTTTAAAGCTAACTTTTTTAGCTATAAATGTTCAGAACAGGCTGTTTCTCATGATGGCGAGCACCAGGTAACTAGACACCTGCAGCCAACACATTGAGGATTTCCCTTGTAGCCTATGACAGGCCATCCTTACTTAGTCAATTCATCATTTTCATTGTTCTCTGCTCCAAAGTTGCTGCCAACTTGTCTGTCTTTATTTTCACAATTATCCATTCTAATTACCCTCAGCTTATGCTTATGGGGCTGCCAATGTTGTGGAACCCCACCCACCTTATCCTGTGACATTTACGATTTATATAAATGAGCTGTGTGTAAATGTAACAAAAGCGAAGTGTCATTTTTATGCGGATGACACAGTTATGTATTGCTCTGTCTCATCCTTATGAAGTGCCATAGAAGAACTGCAAGCTGCTTTTAACATTGTACAGGAAAAGGAATAGTCCATGGTCTAGGTGAATCAGTATGTCTGCAATATGCACAATGGTTAAAGATGACATAGAGTGGATTAATTGAGTATTGTACCTTGTTCTCTGATGTTAAAATATTGTATTTTGTCAAAAAGACGATCAAGTGATATTTTATAAGCGTAGTTAACAGCTCATATTTAAGATGTGAATTGAAATGTTTTTTTTTTTTTTTTTGCCTAAACAACGCCCCACTCTGGCCACCTTCATTGAACTGCAATGGCTTTGTGCTATTTGACATCATTTGTAGGCTTTGTTCTAATTCGACCATCATTTAATGGCTATTTATAAATGTAGGATTTCCATATGAAAGAGGGCAGAACCATGCCTCATGTTCATGGTAGCTCTTTGACCATCCACAACCTCTCATCAAAACCAATGTAAAAGTGGTTTTCGATTCTATGTCTCCTTTAAATGTCAAATAAACTAACTAAAAAAGATCTTGTTTTCAAAAGATGTGGGGCTTGCACCACACAAAGGCATAGCATTGAATGAAGTAGGCTGAGACTTGATGTAAACTGTACACATTTCAATTACTTTACATCTTTGGTGAAAACATTGACATGTCATCATACACCACTGAACTCTGAGCCTAATCAAAACTTAAAAAAGCTAACTTAAAAAAAAAAAATTTACCCCTAAATTTACTAAAGATGTGGACCCTGGACCACACAAAGGCTTAGGCTTGGTACATGTAAACTGTACGAATCTCTGACTTCAACAATTCCACACAACTCAAATGAAAACTAGATGTACCGCTCAGTTTTGCACATTCTCTGCCCTGTGTGTGTGTGTGTGTGTGTGTGTGTGTGTGTGTGTATGTAATAGCACCATCTACAGGTCAATGGTTGTACAGTCATTAAATGTACATATAAATTCATTTATTTTATAGTCCCCCATGGATGAAATTCCACAAAACGTGACATATTCCCACAAGATAACTGAAAGGAAAATAAAGGTCCGCAACACTGTTTGATGCTCCTGAGAATTCATTAGCACGATGTGCTAGTCTAGTCGTTGTGCTAGTAAATTCTTGGGAGCATCAAACAGTGTTGCGGACCTTTATTTTCCTTTCAGTTATCATATGTTTGGTCCAGCACCTGTGCCACTGATGTGCGCGCATTCTCTGACTTTTTTTATATTCCCACAAGATGTCAGGTTCATCATACACATTAAATTTGGTGCAGTTCATAACATCTGATCTAAAGATAGGGGCAATTAAAGCAGTATAATATTGCATTTTATTTTTTTACCATGGGGGTGCATAATCACAAATGATGACTGGTTACAAGCTAAGTTGATGTGGGCTCTTGAGACCAACATTCCATAAACATTTCATCATCCTCAATGCCACGGGTCAGGTAGTTCTTTAGGAAAAACTGCATTTAAAAAACAATTGAGGGAATACACATACACAGCATGCCACTGTATCAGGTTTTAAGCTCTGACAGCTAGCTACATGGTTAGAAATATAAGTTCACTGACAAATATAAGTCCTACATCTGATGAAACGGTAACAATTTAACCAAATCTGTGTTTTATTACCTTTATGGGAGGGTAATGTAATAAGTTTTTTCATGTTCCCACCAAATAATAATTTCCTGCAAACGTAATAATTATTACGTTTATGGGAATTTTTTTTATTACGTTAACAGTAGGCGACTGTTATTACATTTATGGGAAATTATTACGTTTGCAGGATTTTAAAAGTGCATATTTTTATTACGTTTGTGGGAAGTTATTAGGTTTGTGGGTGTTACAAACGTTGCACATTAGAAGTTGAGTCTCTTAAAAGCAGTGTGCAAATCCTTTTGTTTTTTCATCAGTGATCTCCCTGCACATCATACAAAATATTTGCTTACTTGGACTGACACAACTCCCAGTGATTGTGTTGAAACATTACAGCTTTATTATCCAAAGTTACACAAAGTAGTAACTCGACTTTGCTGTCGGTGCACGCAAAACAGTCACCCGTTGTTGTTGCCTTTATAGCACTAGTTATCATCTTTGACAACCTTTTGGTCTTTCTTCTGGACATTGAGGTCACACGGCTCTGATTGAGGGAGCGATCTAGCGCCCCAACAGGCCTGGCATAAGTACTACATCGGTTTCATGCGTTCACAGAGATTCCATTTAAATGCATTTTTTTAGTAGGTAGAGAAAATAATTGTCTAGCAATCTTATTGCTTCCGTGTGCACATGGCCTAAAATAGTATTGAGTATTGGTATTGGTTCTCGGCGATTCAACAATGCGTACAAATCCATGTTTTATTTTTAAAATAACTTTGTTTACTTTCTGACTCCTTTTGGAGCAAGCCATTTTGTTTTGGTCGGTTAACTGAGCTCTCTTCCTCTCTCTTCCCACTTTAGTCCGTGAGCCAGGGCCCCAAAATATGAAAACCGTTACCGAAAAAGTGGCAAAGGTTACCATACCTTTTCTGAAAGCTTGGAATCTCAGCTTTCCAATGAGGTATGATGGCCATCTGAGAAACGTAGCTGTTTCGAGTTATCACACATAATGTAAACTAAGGTAGAGGAAAATTATGCGAATGAATCAAGCAGAACACTGACATAGCTGAAAATCTAAAAATGGTATAAGAACAAATGAGACATAGATTCCCATGTTTAAGGGTGTGGTAAACTCAATTATGACACTTCCATTACTGTAAAACGTCAAGGTCATGACCTTTTGGCAAGGTCAATGTCATTTTTTGCCATTTTCGCACAGATTGCTTAATTTATTTTCTCCATTTTCCCCACCCATAGTTTTGTGGCAAAGGCCATCATACCTTTTCTGAAAGCCTAGAATCTCAGCTTTCCAATGAGGTATGATGGCCATCTGAGAAGAGTAGCTTTTTCGAGTTATCGCACATAATGTAAACTAAGGTCCAGAAAATGATGCTTATAAATCCAGCAGAACACTGAGAAAGCTGAAGGTCTAAAAATGGTATAACAATAAATGAGACATGAATTCCTATGTTTTAGGGTGTGGCAAACCCAATTATGACATTGCCGTTACTGTAAAAGGTCAAGGTCATGACCTTTTGGCAAGGTCAATGTAATTTTTTGACATTTTCGCACAGATTGCTTAATTTATTTTCTCCATTTTCCCCACCCATAGTTTTGTGGCAAAGGCCATCATACCTTTTCTGAAAGCCAGGAATCTCAGCTTTCCAATGAGGTATGATTGCCATCTGAGAAGAGTAGCTTTCTCGAGTTATCGCACATAATGTAAACTAAGGTAAGGTATAAATCAAGCAGAACACTGAGGAAGCTGAAGATGTAAAAATGGTATAACAATAAATGAGAGATGGATTTTTTATGTTTTAGGGTGTGGAAAACCCAATTATAGGTATGATTGCCATCTGAGAAGAGTAGCTTTCTCGAGTTATCGCACATAATGTAAACTAAGGTAAGGTATAAATCAAGCAGAACACTGAGGAAGCTGAAGATGTAAAAATGGTATAACAATAAATGAGAGATGGATTTTTTATGTTTTAGGGTGTGGAAAACCCAATTATGACATTGCCATTACTGTAAAAGGTCAAGGTCATGACCCTTTGGCAAGGTCAATGTCATTTTTTTCCATTTTCGCATAGATTGCATAATTTATTTTCTCTATTTTACCCATTCATTGCTTTGTGGCAAAGGCAATCATACATTTTCAGAAAGCCTGGAATCTCAGCTTTTCAATGATATTTCAATGCCATCTGAGAGGAGTAGCTGTTTTGAGTTATTGCACACAATGTAAACTACTGTTGAGACAATTAAGCATAATCAAGCAGAGCACTGAGATAGCTGATGGTGTGAGACATGGATTACTATGTTTAAGAGTGTGAAATGCCATTACTATTGCTATTACAGTTGCCATTACTGTAAAAGGTCAAGGCAATGGCCTTTTTGGCATGGTCAATGACATTTGTTGACATAGACACAGATTGCATTATTCATTTTCTCTATTTTCCCCATCCATATTTTAGGGAAGAAAGATGTGTATATTCTTTAAAATCCCAACAAAATTCTCTTTCAAATGGTATATAGCACTTGTGTAATAGTCAGACTCTGGCTTTTTACATATTGCAGAGATTCAGCAGTGCACTTATGATTCAGATATGGAATATGCTTCATGTTATTCAGTACTCACAGCTCACTGTGCATGATAAATAATATCTGTATGTATATGTTTGACAAATGTTTAAGTATTCTTCATTCATGTCCAAATCACTAATCAAACTCCTCATTGTAATCCTCATCAGAGGAATAGGATTGTTCCTCATCAGCAAAATCATACTTCTTTCATGGCATAGGTCAGTGCAATGGGGAATTGTCATGCATTAGGGTCTGACAATGGATACAAGGATTTCTACCCCAATACATAATGGCTTTTATCTAGACCACAGAGTTCTGTGCATCTTCCATTGATATGCCTTTCCAGACCATCACTGACCCACCACCAAACCGGTCATGCTGAATGATGTTGCAGGCAGCATATTTTCTCCTTGTCTTCTCCATAATCTTTCATGTCAATCACAGGCACTTAGGATGAACCTGCTCTCATCTGTGGAAAGTACGGGCAATGGCGGACTTGCCCATTTTGATGTTCTCTGGCAAATGCAAATCAAGCTCCGCAGTGCTGGGCAGTGAGCCTGCTGGAGTTAATTGTGTAGAGCATAGGCAACCTGTAGCTTCTTGCACAAAGGAAGAGGTATTATTTCTGCTGATGGATCCTCCTCATGACCTATAAGGCACTTCATGGCTTAGCTCCTGCATATATTACAGACATACTTATCCCATACTGTCCTGAAAGACTTCTGAGATCTCAAAATGCTGGTTTCCTTGAAAAACGACTATATCTAAATCTACAATCGGGTGAGGAGCTTTCACCTATCGGGCACGTCTCTTATTGAATTCTATTCCTCTCTACATTTGCGAAGCTGACTCTCTTAATACCTTTAAGTCTAGACTTAAAACCTTCCTCTTTGACATTTCTTACAGTTAGGGATGGTACATGGCATATCATCACTCCCCATGGGATATTTTGGGATGGGCTGCTTCTGCTGTTTACCCCTGCTTGGGACAAGGTGGCCACTGACCATCCCCACTGCGACCATGAGCTGCAATAGCCTAGTGCTGCCACTTACTGCACACTTGCCATCGTGTACAACTCTCTTTCTAATTTTTCTCTCCCTCACCTCACTCTGACACACTTATATCATTAAGTGACTGGCCTAATTATTTTGTTTCTTCTGCTACTACACACTACAATCATCCCGGCTGAGTGTTGAGCCTCCGGTCCACCCCTGCCTCCTTGCCACCAACCCCTACCAGCCACATACCAGGACCAGCCTCCTTTCAACCCAGTCCCCATAATGGATCCGGCCTAACTGGCCTCCCTGATGACCACTACCTAAATAACGACCTCCATCCAATGAACTCTAATGCCACCACTATTGACTACATCCTCTGATTTCTACCCTATTGACTGTCCCACAAACTATATTTTTCCTACCATCTAGTAACTCTCAGAACAACATTCTGTATTCATGTTGTTACTCTGTGTAAACCATGGTCAATCTATGTATACTGTATGTGTATAGACTACCAACTGTACGGATTAGGCCCCCGGCAGGTAGGTTGAGCCCATGTGCGTGGATCTGCCAATTGTATTTAAGCGCTCTACAAATTAATTTAATTTAATTTAATTTAATTTAATTTAATTTAATTTAATTTAATTTAATTGAGGACCTTCTACGGCCCTGCACAGCTTTCCAAGAGGAATAAAATAAGGAATAATATAATAGAGGAATAAAATAAAATCCTAAAAAGATACAAAAAGTCACTGGACATGACAAAAGGTCATGACTTTTGCCTATTAGAGCAAAGGCACTGTCAAAATTGGCCATGAGAATCCATGTCTCATTTGTTAAGTGTGTATGTGTTCAGCTATCTCAGTGTTCTGCTTTCTACACACAATTTTCTCAACTTTAGTTTGTGATAACATGAAGCAGCAACTCTTCTCAGATGGCAATCATACATCATACACTGAGATTCCAGGCTTTCAGAAAAGGTATAGTAGCCTTTGCCAAAAATATTATGGGGAAAATTGAGAAAATAAAACAAGCAATTGTGTGAAAATGTGAAAAAATGACATTGACCTTGGCAAAATGTCATGATCTTGACCTTTTACAGTAATGACATTGTCATAATTGGGCTTACCACACCTAAAACATAGGAATTCATGTCTCATTTATTGTTATACCATTTTTACATCTTCAGCTTTCTCAGTGTTCTGCTTGATTTATAAGCATAATTTTCTCTATCTTAGTTTACATTATGTGCGATAACTCGAGAAAGCTACTCTTCTCAGATGGCAATCATACCTCATTGGAAAGCTGAGATTCCTGGCTTTCAGAAAAGGCATGATGGCCTTTGCCACAAAACTATGGGTGGGGAAAATAGAGAAAATAAATTAAGCAATCTGTGCGAAAATTTTAAAAAAATGACATTGACCTTGCCAAAAGGTCATGACCTTGACCTTTTACAGTAATGGCAGTGTCATAATTGGTTTTGCCACCCCCTAAAACATAGGAATCCATGTCTCATTTACTGTTATACCATTTTTACCTCTTCAGCTTTCTCAGTGAACTGCTTATTTATTAGCCTAATTTTCTCGACCTCAGTTTACATTATGTGTGATAATTCAAAATAGCTACTCTTCTCAGATGGGCCTCATACATCATTGGAAAGCTACGATTCCTGGCTTTCAGAAAAGGTATGATGGCCTTTGCCACCAAAACTATGGATGGGGAAAATAGAGAAAATAAATTAGGTATTCTGTGCGAAAATGGCAAAAAATGACTTTGACCTTGCCAAAAGGTCATGACCTTGACCTTTTACAGTAACAGCAATGTCATAATTGGGTTTGCCACACCCTAAAACATAGGAAACCATGTCTCATTGATTGTTATACCATTTTTAGATCTTCAGCTTTCTCAGTGTTCTGCTTGATTTATAAGCATCATTTTCTGGACCTTAGTTTACATTATGTGCGATAACTCGAAACAGCTACTCTTCTCAGATGGCCATCATACCTCATTGGAAAGCTGAGATTCTAGGCTTTCAGAAAAGGTATGATGGCCTTTGCCACAAAACTATGGGTGGGGAGAATGGAGAAAATAAATTAAGCAATCTGTGCGAAAATGGCAAAAAATGACATTGACCTTGCCAAAAGGTCATGACCTTGACCTTTTACAGTAATGGAAATGTCATAATTGAGTTTACCACACCCTTAAACATAGAAATCCATGTCTCATTTGTTCTTATACCATTTTTAGATTTTCAGCTATCTCAGTCTTCTGCTTGAGTCATTCGCATAATTTTCCTCTACTTGAGCTTACATTATATTCGATAACTCGAAACAGCTACGTTTCTCAGATGGCCATCATGGATCATTGGAAAGCTGAGATTCCAAGCTTTCAGAAAAGGTATGGTAACCTTTGCCACTTTTTCGGTAACGGCCCACCCCTCTGGCTCACGGACTACTTGTGGTGTGTAAACTAAAGAGTTTGGTTCAACTGAGTGGAACTATTGTTAACTGAAGTAGCTGCACCCGGTATCAAAAGTTGCATTTTTCAGAATTCAACCTAAAACATGCTTTTTTTTTCTAAAAACACCTACTACCCAGTGATGGGTGCATTGTATGACTTTAAACTATGTGGGCTAGGGGTGGATTAACTGCACTCGTGAGAGGTTGACATGGCACCAGATGGGACACTGTTCCCCAGGTCTAAGATAGGGATCTGTGTCCTCTACTACAAAAGTGGGCAGAGAGACGACTTCCACTGAAAATAAACCGAAAAGACAGACAATCTCACAAAAATTGATAAGCAACTGCTTATTGGCTACCTAGGTTGAAAATACTGCAATTGAAGACAAAATATAAATCCATCTTACTTTTTTGTGCACTTAGCTCCACTGGTTGATACTTTACTGACTTATTGCCTCCAATCCTCTTCAAGCGGGCAAAGAAGGTCTGTGATTCCTTATTGCAAGCTCCCGTTGGAGTCTCGTGGACATCTGACTCATCAAATACACTATCTTCCTCTGTTATACACAGAAAGGCATATACATATATAAACGTGTGTTACAGGTCGAAAAATTGTTCTGAGCCTATATTCTAAAATACAAATCGATGTTTGGCAGGGAGAAATTCTGAAAAAAAGTCTGATCAGGATTTTTCAAACACCAAGGTCAAAAATGGGCAACTATTCTTACCCATTGGAAAGGATTTTGAAAAAGATAAAGTGCACATTTCAAGGAGGTTTCAACCTGTGACCAGGGGCACCATCATACATTTCAAAGATTTGCCAAACTTTCTTGCCAATTACAATGTTTTCCTCATGTAACAAATGGACTGAGTAGGTTATAGGCATCAACATAAAGAACAATATAGGCTGTAAACATGTACTAGGGAGTCTGGGGGTTCTTCCAGAATTTCTTTGTTTTTTTATTTAATTTGTGATGGAATTTCCTGTATTGTGAATGATGCAGGTTGTTATAGCAATTAACTCAATGTATTATGGGGGAAAAAAATACAACTAGAAAAGTGCTCAGAGAGCGCAGACCTCTGCCAAGGCAATGTGGTCACAGATCGTGTTCTGGATCACCGATTGCCACCAAAATCGAATCAGTTCTTACTCATCCCTATACACACGTTATCAAAAATGTAATCCAAATCAATGCAGCACTTTTCGAGTTATGTTGTATTCAGACAGACGCACACAGACATACACCGGTGAAAACATAACTTCCTTGGCGGAGGTTAAATAATCCATCACTACTTTACATTTTAGGTCTAAAACCTATCAGTGTAGTTTAGGTTGACATGCCATTCTAGACACATTTTCGAGAAATGTTAATCCTAGAACCATTATTTACTAAAAGTTGTGAACCACTCTTTTACATAATTAATGTATGCTGAATTCACAAGCTGAATTTTGAGATTTTGACTACCTAATTAGCTAAACAAAATGGCTGGCAAAGTTGGTGAATATGTGCATTGTTGTTGAACTGCTGTTCGATGCAATTACATGAATTCTCACGTTTGCATCATATGGTTCCTTGAGCAAAGCATCAAAGGTACAGGCAGAATCAAATGATTAAATGCAGATATTATGCTAAATATATTATGCAATTAACCCTTCCGCACTCCTCCCACCTTAGCAACGGTTACTATATCAGTCAAGCTTTCACGTCTCACAGAGAAAATAAACTTACAACAGTTATGCTAAGGCTAACAGGTTCATTCCAGGTATATGTATGTGTTCTATTATCTACACAGTTGCCGCTACGCAAACATGACAGGTGGTAAAACTGAATCGTATTTGAAGCAGGGGTTTTCTCATGTTTTCGATGCAGTGGGCGGATTTTAGCGACATTAATATAGCCTCTTAGCTACCTTGGAACAACGTAGGTGCTTCTGTTTATGTTGCTGACATTCAGCTGATGGGGCTAAATGGTGTTTTTTGCCCCCAACAGCACCTTCCAGGCAGCACAGCCTAAAAGGCACTACCCTTACCCTATTCCTAACCCTAACCCCCTCAACCCTCATCCTAACCCTAAACTGAGTGGAGTAGTGCCTTGAAAGCAGCGCTGCCTGGAAGGCACCGTTGAGGGCAAAAAATACCAAAGACCGCTGATGGGGGGGTCGTTCACATTGTTTGATCCACAGCAGGCATTTCTCTCTCTGGGTCTTGGTTTCGGGAAGGGATGAAATTTTACCCCTCCCTCCAGCCTTTTTGGATATCGGCTGTCAGAATTACACACGCCATAAGCGCAACGTTTCATTTTCTCTTCTCGAGTAGACGTCTCTCTCATAGACTTCCATTCATCAAAATGGCTCGCTTGACTGAGGTCCCGAGCTTAGTAACCAATTGCTATGCTATGATTGGTCAGTTACCGTTTTGGGGGTTTGGTCGCGGAAAGGTCAATTGGGTGCTAATTAGCAAGCCAACAATTTCTGTGTGGGCTAAACGCAATATGGTGCAATAGCTTTATTCTCGACTACAATATTGCATTCCTTGCGTTCACGAGCTGTTACTCTAACTTCAATAATGTTGATGGTTAGTAATGTCCTCTGTTGGTTGCTGGCAATGGTAATTAATATTACACACCGTTTTCATTCTATTTTGTATGTCTTGTATTATTGACATGTTTTATGCTCATTCTGTAGTAATCTTTGTCTGGAGACTCCCAACCCCTATGTTAATGCCCTGGCCTTCCCCCACAGACAGTGGTAAGAGACAGTTGACACTGTTCCTGGCCACTAGCTAAACAGTCCCTGTTCCTATTGTTGCTAAGAGCTTGATACTTATGCAAAATGTTGCCTTCCTTCCCAAATGGTGAAGTGTTAGTGGAGTGGGGGTTGTATGGACCTGTCTCTTTGTTGCCAGCAATGTAACCTTATGACAATAAACCTGAATCCTGGTTGCTCCAAAATGCTGATCTAGTTTTTAAAACTAAAACTATATAAACTATATAACTTTCACTGGGTCATCATTGTGGAATACGTTTCCAGGAAGTTGCAAAGGTGCATGAAAGGAGGTTGCTAGCCTAGTGATAAAGCTGTTATGGTGTTTGCTGAACTGATTGCTCTTTGGTCTTTTTTGCCCTAAAGCACTGCTTTCAAGGCACTGTTCCCCACAATTTAGGGTTAGGGTGAGAGAGTTGAGGGGGTTAGGGTTAGGGGGTAGGGTTAGGGTATTTCTGTGTTGCCTGGAAGCTGCCGTTGGGGAGAAAAAAAACACCATTAAGCATGCTGATTGCTCAGTTAATTATGACATTTCCACTGCCGAGTCATATGGAAGTGACTTGCAAGAAGTTGCAAAGGTACTTGTGGTGGTTGTTAGGCCATTGCAAGGGTGGTTACAATGGTTGCCTTGCTGATCATCTTACTTGCTATTAGAGTTTAGATCCTCTGCCTGAGCTGAGGCCGAGCCCGTCCTGATACCAGGATGGGTCAGCCAGCTTGATATTAACTTTTTTTTTTTTTTAATCTGAAAAAAATTACTTCTGTATCGCAATGTGTAAAGACAATTGCTCAAGAAAATAATGTTATAATCAACCAGTGGCCTGCCACTTCTCTGCCTAGATTTGACCTGCACCGCTGTGTGTCACTTAGCACTGCACAAGGCCGGCAAAATGGAGCCTTCTGAAGTGAGGAAAATTACATTGGGCGAGCTAAGTGTGGCTAAAAGTAATGGGAAATCCAAAGTATGTAACCATTTCAAATTAGTCGTTGACAGTGACAAGACGTGTGTTGGCTTTGTTGAGTGTATTAAGTGCAGCGCACTCCTAGCATATGACAGCAAAAAGACGGGAACCTCAACACTTAATAGGCATTATGAAGAAGGCCTGCCAGCATGGTAGGAAAGATGAGAGTCAGCCTTCAATGTCCTTGTTCACTACTACCACAAAAAATATACCACTGAGAGCGAAGCAAGTCATTACAGAAAAATGTGTTTTGCAGCAGATGTTGTCAGTGGAGAGGGTTTTCGAGGGCTAGCTGAAGAACTGATCAAAGTTGGTGCAACATATGGTCGTGTATCAGCCGAATCCATCCTGCTTCACCATAGCACCGAAATTGCTCACATCGGAGAAGTTATATCTGGTGCTAAAGAACTGGTGAGGTATGTAAAGCAATCAGGACTGGCGGCACAGTTATCCAAAACAGTACTACAGATGGTGGAGACCAGGTTCAGCACTGTTTACCTGTCACTGAAGTCAGTTCAGGATATATATTGTGAGTTGGAGGAAAAACTAGAGACGCACGGCGAGAGAGAGCGCATTGAAGTCATTGAGCCTGACACACATGAATTTCATGGTCACGTTTTTGGAGCCCTTTTACAACGCCCAGAGAGAACTGGAAGGAGACCAATAATATACGCTGAACTTGGTTTGTCTCTGGGTTGAGAGACTGAAGAGACATTGCCAGCCTGACTTTTGGCAGCAAGACACGCCGAGTTCCTTGTGCAGAAAATACAGATTGACATGCTGCACAAAGTTGCTCTGTTCCTCTGGCCGAAATTTAATCAGTTAAGGATGCTATCACCAGAGGAGATCTTGGATGTGCAATTCATATGTCCGAAGCTTGTTGCCAGAGGACGACGCGGAGACTGGTAGCGCAATGGGTGCTTCAGGATTTACACCACCAGCAGCTAAGCCAAGGAGAGACCCTGACTTCGCTGAGTGGGAGAACCAAGACAGTGATACTGGTCAAAGTGAAGATGAAGTCACCATGTACACCGCACAAAAGCATGTCATGGATGAGGAGTCGGACAGGAATCTGTTGGGAAGGTGGAAGGCAACTGGCCAAGTTGGCAAGATCAATTCTCTGCATTCCAGCAAGCAGCTGCAGCAGCGAACAGGTGTTCAGCGCAGCGGGCCAAACGATCAAACGTTTGGCAAACGATCGGGCCAAACAACAGAGGAGAGGAGGACCAGTTTAAAGCCAGCAACTGTGGATGCAATCTTGTTTTTGCATGATAACATCTAGAACAATGTAAGTACTATGCATATAGCATAATCAATTCCCTTTAAACTGTTACAGGCTGAAGTTTGCCATCAGACTGGCTTGGAGTCCACCTGTCCCTGAATGTAGGCTATCAGCCTATAAAATGTTCTCTGGTTCATAATTCATTTGATGTTATCTTGTGTGAAACTAAATACAGTGGAATCCGCTTATAGTGGTCACGGATATAGTAATCAGCCGCTTATATAGATCAAAAGGCTTGGGACGGAATCATTTCTATACAAATGCTGTTTAAATAATTCGCTTATAGTAATCAAGAAATCCGCGTATAATGTTCATTTTTGGCCATTTTATGAATGTAAACATAATAAAATAGCAAAAATAATTTTAAAATTACGTGTAGTTATTGGATTGATCATGCCCGGTCTCGCAACGCTCCGTTGAGCGGACCCTTGGTCAGGGAGAAGGCTGCAGCATTAGCAACAAGCCTCGGAGACGAGAGTTTCAAAGTTTCTAGCGGCTGGTTTGAGCGATTTAAAAAGAGGGAGAACATTGTGTTTAAGAAGCTGCACGGGGAGGCTGCTGAGGCTGACACTGTGTCACGCGACGAGTGGCTCGAGCAACAGTGGGTCAGAATGAGAGAGGAGTACAGTGAGGAGAGCATCTGGAACGCTGATGAAACAGTCTTGTTAAAAAAAAGCACTGTCTGCAGAGCCGACACACGGCACATAGCCTATAAGTTACGTACCAGAGTTATGTCTGCGCACAGCGCAGTATGGACTGTTACATGTATTAAATTTGAATGATACGGTAGGCCTACTGTAATAAAATTCCATAAATGTGGAAGCTACTGTATCTGTTTCATTTCATTGTTCTCATTGAATTCTGCATAAAAATAAGTGAAATAAAGGTAAATTCGGTTTTAGTAATCAACCGCTTATAGTGTTCAAATTGGCCCGGCCCAACGTGACCACTATAAGCGGATTCCACTGTATAGCCTAAAGATGTGCAAAAGTGTTATTTATTAGGCCTATTAGGCTACTCCTTTTTCACTTTTGTTCGGTGGGTTATTGCACGTTAATCTTTTAATGATTGTATGAATGGTGATAGTCTATGTTAATTATCTTGCTTGTATTATTTTAATACTAGCCTATAATAGCCTATTAGGCTTGTATTAAAATAATACTTGTATTATTTTAATACAAGCCTAATGATTGTACTATGCATAGCCTTCTCGCTGTTTTAGCCCATTTTTAATTAGGCCTATCCCATTTGTTCGTTCAGAACTTCGGCTGTAAACTGTGTAGCCTTAATCATGTAGGCCTAACAGTAACATTACATTCAATACATTTTGCAATGCTGCTTTACAATAGAGTTATTTGTATGGTGTTATTTGTATGGTGTCGCCTAGCATGGTAGATGACAGGTGCTAGCAGGTAAATTAAACAAATGCGGTTAGCCACATACTGTTTAGCAGTTCAGTGCCAGTTTGACACTGGATTGTGTGACACTCTATGTTGCATTTCAATGTGATGACAATAAAGCTTCATTTTAAAAAGTTCGGTCTCGGGAGACAATAGCCTACAGGCTCATTTGAGTGTCATTGACAATGGGACGTTAACACTTTTATGTTTATAAGTAGCATTTGGCTAGCTAACCGCATTTATGCTTTTCCCAGCTAGGACCTACCATGCTAGTTGAAACATGAACAAACTCTTTTCCTTCGTCAGTACACTCACGTATGATAGGCAAATACCACAAACATTCCATAACAATGACATTTTTCCCCCAATCTACGGTTAAAATCATTTAATCCTCTATCATGGGCAAAATGAATCAGACGGCTTAGCCTAATGAATCAGAGCCGTAATGAATGGAATGACACTGCCACCTAGAGGATGGCTAGCTTGAAGTCTCTGTATTTGCAAATCAGTAGGCATTTGTTTGTGGATCTGTGTCCGCAGAAGGAATATCTCAAAAATACGTCATAGGGAAACGATGAATGAGTACTTGTGATTGGGGATTCACAACTGCAGAATTCACAAATATAATTTCCAGTTTTACAAATGTATTTTTTTTTTTTTTTACAAATACATTTTTTCATATTTGCAAATTATTTGTGAAGGCAAACTTACAAGTTACAAATATGAAATTTGCATTTGTGGTTATTTGAACACATTTGCAAACCATTACCTATTTGTAGATAACCCGCTGTGCATTTACAAGTATTATTGAGACATATTTAACACCATATCTTCAAACAACAAGACTGGCAATTTGTTCCAACAAGCAATGGTCAAACATTATGATTCAAAACATTATTTCAAACAATCATCTTCTCCACTTTCTGCATTGCCAGCAGGCCTTCAACTATATAAAAAATGTGATGCAGTTATTTCTCACAAAATCCAACAGATGACGTATGCATATCAAAGTGTCTTCTTTTAGTACTGCCTTACTTTTATGACAGTAAATCAGGTATTCCTAGATCACCTATGTAGGTCTTGTGTTGAGCTTGTGCACGAGCAGATGGAATACCCCCAGGTCAGCTAAGCTGTTTAAACTGAGTGCTGCTCAGTATAATATCCTGCACACCTGAGGCCTCATTTATGAACAGTGCGTAGAAAACATTTTAAATTTGATCGTAAGAGTGAAATATTAGGATATGCGTAAATACAAAAAAATCTGTATTTATTAAACATGCGCAGCCTGGTCGTACACACACCAGCAATGATAAATTTCACACCTTCTGAATCACTGTGCTCACGCACGCTCAGGTTCATTTACATGCCGACACACCCCAAATTAACCGTATATGGCATGAATAACCACTCTGACATGGGTGGATTTCAAACAGGTGGACACAATCATGCTCAATGAAACCGTGCTCCTTCTTACATGCAATGCGTTCTAAATCTTAACAATGAGTTATACATTTTCAAATGACTTTCCTGTGTACAGTATGTCAGTAATAACATGTTTGTCCCGAATTATACAGATTTGTTTGTTTGGTAATTGTCAATAAACTGAAACAAAAGACAGATATAAAACATTTGTTTAATATAGACTGTGAGATTTGCGGACGTTTTTACTTGCAGTTTCGTAATACTACCACTGGGTTTTGTGCTTACGCGTGGTCAGAGGTGTGCGTATATTCAAGCACATTTCTAAGATCTAGTACAAGTTCCTAAATCCCACACTTTGTGCAGGAATGATCGTACGCACCCTTTACGTACAGATCTGTGCTTGAGTACTGTTGATAAATTAGCCCCCAGGAATTAGATATATTTGCGGAGAGTCACCTACTATGAGCTACATTTATGATATCAGTTGGCTGGTCTACAGTTAAGTGGCTGCTGGATGGTTCTGTCTCTGGAGACCGAACAATGGTTGATGATGAAGATTAATATGGGCATTAAAGGTATTATCCGCAGTGAATCAACACGTAGCCCTGCCGTTTTATTGTGCTAAGCGCTATTGATAGCCACTTCAATGATTGAATTTCGTGCAACACAAACTGAATTTGTGAAACAGCAGCTAACTCTAACAGAATGGGGCATGTCAAAACGAAACCTAATCAATGTGGTTTCATTTTGACATGCAACATACTGTTACCGCAACCTGCCCTTTCGCTATCTCAGTCTTCGTTGCACAAAATTCAGTCATTGAGGTGGCTATCAATAATGCTTGGCACTATAAAACAGCAGGGCTACGTGTTGATTCACTCCGGATAATTCCTTTAAAACCGAGAAAGTAGATCCCCCAGATCTTTGTTTATTGGCCATGGAGCAAATCAATACCTTTCTGCTATTTTGTGAACTTCCAGATCAGTTGTCACCCGGAGACATAGCAAATATTTTGTTGTGTGCATTAGCTATGTCTGCTGAGAGTACTGCATTGGAGTGAAATACTTGCTATGTAGGGTTGTCTTTTATTTGGAATTGTTACCTTTCTCTCTCTCACTGTAGCGACTGATGTTGGAATTGTCACTGTACAGTGGGCCTGCTGTAGCATGAGGTCTGCAGCTGTGATACTGAGCATTGAGGGTGTTGATAGTGATGTGGATCAGACAAAGAACCACTTTGCTCACATCCATCTCTCTGTAGGGATACTGGACAAATGATGGGGAGAGGTTACAGAGAGCATATAAGAACAATAAGAATAACAAATAAACAAAACAATCATAAATTAATCGGCAGACAGTCAGTCCAAATAAAATCAATCTACTGATGAATAAAATGCACATAAATAAAATGTCCTGATATTTTGTTGACCTTTCATACATGATGTAGACTACAGTGGACATGTAATTGGCAACATTTATTCCAAATGAATAGGGATCACCCAAGGCCAAATTCACACAGCAATCGTGCGTTCACCGTCATATCCTTAGAGTAACGGATGGCAACTAGCCTGGGCTAGCTGACTGTAGTATGTGTGTAAATCCACACAACCCTAGCTTCAAGAACGCTTCTAACTGCTGAGTTGGAAGCCTGTGCTTCTCAGCTCGGTGGCCTGGATTAACCATCTTACAGTAATAACATGTAATTTTAGATGGATTTGCCCTGTAATGGACTGGATAGTGTTTGGATAGTGTCAAGCACAACTTCAGTCAAATTTCAACAAGCTCTATTGTTCAGGCTACTCGAGACTAGCCAGCCCTGAGTTATCCCATAAGAGTAGAACTTTCAACATCTTAACATTATCCAAATGTCACCCCAAAAGCTATATAACACCATCACACACATGCCACACCAAAAAGGGGTTGAAACTGTGTTTATGCAGTGGGTGCTTTTAACAACTTTTTTAGTAATTTGTAGTCATGCACAACAGAGCTGCGTTGTTGATGTTTCATTGTTTTTGTGGTGACATTTGGAGCTTGATGTTAAAAACACAGGTCAAAGTTATATATATATATAGACAGTCACCACAACCAAATTCCTTAAGCATTTCTTTCCTGACAAAAGACCTACAGTAGTACTGTACAAGTACTACAGTAAATGCAATCTTCTGGAAATAAGAACAGAACATACAGATAATCATCTAAATACCTTGTAAAGAATTACAAGCAGAGTTTTTAGCCACATCTGCCTGATGTGGGGCTTCAAGGGCCAGAGTGAACAGCGGGGTGGTTGCTGGAAGCAGTGCCTAAGTTGTGGGCAGGTGCAGTACTTTAACACCTGCACTACCAGAGGAAGCAGCTGTTTTCCTAAACTTATGTTGTAGTCCATGACCTAGGAAAAAGTGTAAACCGAATGTGATTAAATACATTGCATCATCTTCAATTCTAGCAAAAAATTTCATGCAGCTGAAAAAATGTTTGCAGTTGGAAAGTGTTACATAAATCTTTATAAATCTGTAGATAGTTTATAGAGTAAAAAGCTATATAAAAGAGAACCAATAGAAGGTATAAGTGTTCATCTTAAGCGTTTCATGAGTAACTTCCATTTATATCCTGCTTGTTCACTATGCAATCCCTTTACCTGAGCAATGCCCGCAATGAAGGCATTGAAGCATGTGGAGGTACGCATCTTTTGAGGTGCAATCATGAAGCAGCCCTCTTGTTGGTCATAGCCAAGAAGAACATACAAGTGACGCTTAACCGTATTGAAGGCCTTGGCACTGCTGATATCTGCTTCGGCGCTGCTCTGGTCCTTAGTCATGAATTTCATCAGCACCATGATCAGATGGTGAACCGTTTGATGGTCTATTCCTGCATCTTCTGGAAGCAGGTCTCTGATAACAGCTTCATTGTCTTGAGGGGTAGTCTGGCTTGGGAGGTGGTCTGCAGAGAGTGAATTTGGAAAGACATAACATATCCACGCAAAACATGAAACCAAAGTGATAACACTTCATTTCAAGGATAACTAATTGTTTGCTGTTTTAGTGACTTGTAAGGCAACATAAGCAACATAAAATCATTTGTTAGGCGTAAATTCATTTCTTATTCATGATGAATTAGGCCTTCATTCTTGATATGATCTTAATAAGGACGTAGTGGACCTTGATTTCGAGTTACTAATAAGTAGTAAGTGTCAGAAGAGAATATGTATAACTTTCTAATATGTCTCAATAACTCCCTAATAATGGGAGAACAGTTGTAGAATAAGCAAGCATATACAACGTGGGCAGTGAAATATATCAAGGAGGTTTTGCTGTATGCTTGCTTATTCTTCAACTGTTCTTCCACTACAGGGATTTATTGAGACAGTATACGAGGAGGCTATACATATTCTCTTCTGGTACTTAGAACTCCTTGGTCAGGAGAGATAAGGCCTACTAAGTCCTTATTAAGGTTATAAAGAGTAAAGGTCTAATTCATCATGAATAAGAATTTCTTGAATACTTGTCGAACAAAAAAACTGTTGTTGCTTAACACATGCCTTACAAGTCTGTATTAGTGCCTAACATGTAATCCTTAAAGTAAAGTGTTACCAACAAATCTAACTAACCTTTAACAGCATTTCTCATGCACTTCTGTAAGAGTACCAAGCAAGGTAGACTGTTGCAGCAGTAACATTTAAAGGGATATTTCACCTTTTATGAAAATGTGCTATTCACCCTCTTACCTGAAGTTACATACTGTATGTCGGCAAAAGCTATTTGGTTTCAGAGCATGCATAGCAGAGATGGGACCAAATCACACATCTCAAGTAAGTCTCATGTCTTAACCTTCAAGTCTCAAGTAAGTGGCAAGTATTTTTCTCTTGGACAAATCAAGTCAAGTAAAATAAAGTAAAAGTGACTGTCAGTAAATGACAATAATATGGATTAGCATTTTAAATACTCATGTTCAGTAAAATACATCATGGGCTACGTTCACACAGCAGCCTGAAGTGACCCAATTCCGATTTTTTCACACCTGTGTGACCTGTATCCGATCTCTTTAATGACAGTCTGAACGACACCAGATCTGATTTTTTCACACGCAACCTGATTTTTTCACACGCGACCCAGGCTACTTGAATATGTGGTCCTAAAACCGATACGTATCTGATCTTTTGACATGCGACTCCAGTCGGAACGGCCATGTCGCATGCATCCGTCCTACACGTCATCAATAAGCTAAACTACTTATCAATTAAGCAGCCGCGATCACAACAAATCTTACCGTGTGTAATATGCGAGGTGGGTAAAGACTAGAGTTGACAAGACACATTTTTTTTAACAGCAGATTTTGAGTGATTTATTAAGGGCTACACCACAGGCTCACTCCACTCATTTAGCTGATGCAAACACTAAAGATTATTTAGACTGACTGACTGAAGCTTATGTCAGGCATTTTCTAGTTTCTCGCTAGAAGAAATGTCATAAAATATTTTATTCATGACAAAGATTTATTGCAACTGGGCCTGCTGCTTGCGATCATGTTTTCCATGTATACTTCCTTAAACACTGAACACGTTTTGGGTGTGTGATGTTATTGTGTCCTTCACAGTGCATGCGGAACACTTTTGGTGCGTTTGAAGTATATGGGAGATCACATACAAGTCACATTTTATTGGCAGTGTGAACGACCTCGCAAAAAGATCGGATCTCACAAAAAGATCGGAATTGAGCATTTAGCCCTGCTGTGTGAATGTAGCCATGGAATCAAACAAAATTATAATTATTTCAGAAATAACAGCTTACATAAAACAAATAACAAACAATACCGAACTGTTCATGGCAGCTAACGGTAACAAAATGGGGCATGGCAAAATGAAACCAAATCGATTAGGTGCCGTTTTAATATGCCCCATTCTGTTAGTGCGAGCTGCCGTTTCAAAAAACTCTGTGTACGTTGCACGAAATACGATCGTTCAGGTGGCTATCAATAGCGCTTGGCACTATAAAACAGCAGGGCTATGTGTTGATTCACTCCGGAAAATAAGTCTCCATGTCTGCCAAATAACAAGTAGGCTAATTTGCAAAAGTGATCCAAAAAAAAAATCCCCCCTCCTAGTTACTTCTGTGCTAAGTTTCGGAATTACTTCTGCCTAAGTCTCGGAATTACATTGACTTGCCGAATACAGCTTTAAGACATTCAAAGATTTTAGACCTATTGCCTTAACTTCACATGTCATGAAGTGTTTTTAGAGAATTGTTCTTGGTCACTTAAGGGAATATGTGCATCTCTTCCAGGACCCACTTCAGTTCGCTTATAGGAAGGGCGTGGGTACTGCCCTTCTGTACCTGCTACATAGTGCATATAACCACCTAGAGGGTACTGGTGCATCCCTTAGAATTGTTTTTCGATTTTTCAAGTGCTTTTTATACACTACAACTTGGGTCTTCTTGCAAAGAGGCTCACAGATTTTAACCTTTATCGTTTTGCTATAGCATGGATTCATGACTACTTCACCTGTAGGCCACAGTTTGTCAGGCTTCAGGGTGCCACTATTAATACAAATATAGGGGCACCACAGGGGACAGTTCTCTCTCCCTTTCTCTTCACACTATACACTTCTGACTGCAGGCACAGAGGTGTTTCTTGTCATTTGCAGAAATTCTCTGATGATTCTGCCTTGGTTGGCCACATACTTAAGAATATGAGGTACAGAGGTTTGTTAAATGGTAAACTAAAGAACTCAGTATTGATTATAGGAAGAAGAGGAATGAGATAAAGCCCATCCATATTAATATCTACGATATTAATAATCTACCATCAACGAAGTAAAGGGCTATTAGGACAAGTATGGTTTAAAAGAGTGATTTGGCCTAGCGAACACCTAGACCGGACCTTTCCTGTAAGACTTTATGTATTGGAGAGAGTTCTTCAATGCAGCTGGCTTGCCATTGCGATTTGTCTGTTGTGCTTAATTTGTTGTGTTAAGGTATTGTAGTCTTTGTTTGTGTGTGCATTTCATAACAAACTAGAAAAGCAAATGCAATGTGTTCACTGATGGAGCTCAGGAAGGGGGCGTTCCTTCCGGGTATTTGGCCACCATAATGCCTTTGAGAATACATTGAAAACGGTGGTTTGTTATGGTCTCATTTTTATGAAACGTAGCAAATTAACGTCTGAAAATGGGGTTGTTTTCATAAGCTCTTTCCCCTCTACCCTACTGATGGAAAGACATTATGTCTGTGGCAGTGTGAAGCCAGTGAGAAAGACAAGCATTTCATCAAGCATCATCAAGCATTTTGTACAGGATTCCAAAAAAGAGCAGGTATCGCGGCCTCACAAAATGTCTGCGATTCAAGCGGATTCTACTAAGCATGGTAGGTTAATTGATGTCAGATTCCTAAGCTCTATATAATATAAATTCATAATACATACAATTCAGTTGAAAGTTGAATGCAAAGTATTAATTTCATTTTCCTTCTTTGAGCAGCTTCATCCTCATTTTCCTCATAGAATGAGCCTCCCCTCCCTCCCTCCCTCACTCACACACACAAACAAACACATAAATATGCATTGATTGTGCTTAATTCATTGTGTATTATAATGTTGTGACTGGTATATTTACCTGGTACAACTTTTTCTAGCATATCTCCCAGTGTGGGTGCTGAGTGCTCCTGCCTGGTAAGCCTTAAAGCTAGACATCACACATGAAGACATATATTAGTGCAGAGCACAAGTTTGAGTGATTGCAGTAGGTTCAGCAATTCCATTTGAAGTTTAGATTAATCAACCATATGATTAGTCATCCCCCAAAATATTTCATTTAAGTAGCAATGAATCTATGACTATTCCACAGTTTTGGATATAAGAAATTCCATTAATTATCCATGAATGGACACATGAACTGTGTTGAAGTACATATTTTAACCCGAGTGTCTTTCCAATATATTGCATGAAAATGTTCAAATTGAATACATCAAATTTAGTTTCCTATCTTTTAGTTTGTTAACCAATTCGGTTACACTTTATTTGAAGGTACCATCATAAGACTAACATGACACTGTCAACACCGTCAGAAACAGCTAGTTGTGCTTGCCAGACTGAGGGCTGCAGGTCTGCGTAACAGCTCAGAGTTTGCTTGTTTGGATTACAATCGGCACTGCCGAGGACAATGCGGTGACACTTGCTGAAAGTCTACATCACTGGATGGTGTCCAACGAAGTAGGCCTAGGTAGCACGACCAAGGAATGAATGGTCATTCAGTTTGCTGAAAAAGCTGCATTGCTTGCTCGTATGGCAGCTTTAAAGGATAAGCATGCATTGCAGGAACAAGAGCAGCAGATAAGGAGTAAAATTGAGCAACAAAACTTGGAGACAATGCTCTCTGAGTCTGCTTATAGACTTGCAGTGTTAGAGGCCTCTGAAAGCCAAAGCTTTGCTAAGGCATCAAACGCAATGAATTCTTACTTGGAAAAAGCAATGCAAAAATCGGCACCCGGACACAGACTTCATCTAATGGCTATGGAATTCAACCCTGCACCTCATGCTCAATCACAGTATATACAGGAGTGGTTAGTCTGTCTACACTCAGATGGAAGTATTGGGTGACTGACACTAACTCAGCAGTGAGGAATATCATGCATGAGTGTTGCTTCTGTAGAAGACACAATGGTCCCATGATGATGCAGAAGATGGCTGACTTGCCTGAACATCCACCGTTCACCAAAACAGGGGTCAACTATTTTGGTCTAGAAGAGGTAAAGAATGGACAAGGAACAGTCAAGCACTATGACATGGTCTTTACCTATCTGTCAAGTCCACCTAGTTCACCTAGAAGTAGTCAGCTCATCGGATACAGATGCATGCATTAAGCATTAAGCCGGTTCATCTGCAGAAGGGGTCAAGTTGTGCACATGCAGTCTAACAACGGCACTAACTTCGTAGGTGCAGAAATTTAGCTTAGAGAGGCGCTCTCATCCCTGAATCAGGCAAGGATTGAAGGGATGTAACATCAAAGAGGAATCATGTGGAGCCTCAATCCTCCAGCAGGATCTCATTTTGGCGGTGTCTGGGAATGTGTAATGCGAATAGTGAGTAGGATTCTCACTTCAGTTCTAGGGCAGCAGAGGCTGGATGATAATGGACTCCATACAGTCATGTGTGAAGCTGAGTCCATATTGAATGACTGTCCTACTACCAAGGTGTCTGATCCGAATGATCTTGAACCCCTCACCCCAAGTCATATCCTGCTTATGAAAGGAGGATCATCATTACCACCTGCTCCGTTCGAACAGCATAACATGTACATCAAAAAGAAATGGAAACAAGTTCAGTATCCAACCTCTTCTGGAAATACTGCGGCTGTGAGTACCAGGAAAGTGAGTTCTGCAGGAAAGGCAGAAATGGAATGAGCGGGAAAAATAACCTCACGCCAGGAGATATTGTGATCATTATGGATCCCATAGCACCAACACATTCCAAGATAAGTGCGCTGAGCTAGTGCGCTCAGTATGTTGCCAGACCAAGAATACCTTCACCTGTTTTATGGCTGTTTGCTACATGTGAATCGTGTGTGTGTTTTCAATGAGGATGTGTTGAGGATGTTGGAGGAACTATCTGGGGCTGGCAGAGTCAGCGGGAGTGGGGCAATCGGGGAGCTTACCAGTTCTCTCCCATAGGTGGACATTGAGCATGAATGTTGAAAGAGAAACTAAAGGTTATTCTCTGATACACTGAGTGGAGAGATCCACCAATTTAGCCCCGCTTGCTTCACAAAAAGCAAATTTGTCTTCTGGACAAGAGCAGTGCTGCGCCATCCTTTATAGATACAGACGGCAAGTCTGACCACGCCCACAAATATAGCTCCGCCGTGGGGGAATTAGAGAAAAATAGTCCCCTCTGGGGGAAAGAGCAGGCTCAAACAGTGAGGAAGTCAATGAGATGCTAAGCTAGAAGTTACACTGAGCAGGGCCGGTTCTAGGCATAGACAAACGAGGCGGTCGCCTAGGGCACCAAATATCAGGGGGGCATCACAATACATTTCTTACTTGCTTTCTTCATTTTTTCTCTTATATTTTTAGAACAGGGGGGGGGGCAAAACTCAAATCTGGCCTAGGGCACCAAAAAGGCTAGAACCGGCCCTGACACTGAGCACCATCTACAAGGACTTTGGCACATTTTTGAGGGCAATGCCTTAGGGTAGTAATGATGTTCAGATTGTCCAATGTGAAATCTGAACTTGACACCCCTCCAAATGCGATACTGAGGACAATTTAGTTGATGCTTGTTAGCTTCATTAGCTTGCTAACTAGCCAACTCCATTCATCACCACAGTAAATGTAGCTAACTTTAGCTTGCTAAACTGAGCTAATTAGACATGTGATAGAAAGTTGCTTCACTTTTGACAGGAGCAGAGACAGCTCATGACATTTCTGTCAGTGTTACTGGAATAATCAAATCATGGAAAATTTATTTTAGTCTAATCCCAAGCAGGCAAACAGGTCATAATGAGACAAACGATCTAATATGGACTTTGTTCAATCTTACCAAGCGATCTATTATTGTTAAGTAACTTTGTGTACCTTGTCCATTCACCATAATGTTAATTTGGCCTCTGTTTTCCCCCACGCTGACTCCACCCTCGCATTTTGGGGGCGTTAACCGTGCTTGCCGTCTGTATCTATTCCACAAACCACAGGGCGGGGCTATCTGTGGCATAGGATTCGCGCTGCGGTCTGTCAAGCCAAACTTGGTGCAATTGGTTGCTTCTGGTGAGGTTGGGTACGGATGTCCCTCCCATAGGTGGATCTCTCCACTCAATGTATCAGAGAACCAGGGTTATAGAATAACCTTTAGTTTTAATATTAGTATTTTCAAAGCTAACATACACACAAACTGTTCATCATACCGTCTAGTGGGTTACACCGGTGGGAAGTGCTGGTTGTGCTACGTAAAATGCGTAATTGTGCGCACCAAGAACAATGCATGTGATTTCAAATGCACATTGGGCATCAGTCTCATATGGTTAATATACATGTGATCTTCAGAATATTTACATATTTACATGTTTCTGCCATTCACACAGTAGTTATTGATGCATGTTTCTTTACTCACATAGTCTATTGCACAAGGTTTCTGGAAGAGAGAAGGCTCGCTTGGACTCCCCTCCTTTGATGCTGTCACGCAGTGACCGCACACTCTTCTGCTGGTTTCGTGCAAAACGCGCCCGTCTTATTTTCCACATAGCGGCATCACTTAAATTGGCCAAATTTGTGCGGACAGATGTGATAGCTGTCAAGTGGATAACAAGAGGTACAGTAGGTAGTGGTTAAAACAGGGTGTAAAATGGTGGAATATTAGCTTTCTAATAGATAAGATGTACTGTATTAGACCGAATAGAAGACAATATTTTTTTCCTATGACTACTTCTGAAAAACAGGGGTCATCTTATAATCGCGGACTAGACAAAAATAGGGGGGGAAATATAGAGGGCGCCGAAACAAAAAAACGTTAGTAGCCACACACACAGGTCGTCTTGACAGGTCGTCTTGCTCAATTAAAAAATAGCCTTGCGTGGTGTAAAATAATAAAATATTCACATGCACTTTCAATATTGCTAAACATAGTGTTGATAAAAGTCAACATACTTTATCAATGCGCAAAAAGCCGGGACAAATATCCGAAGTTCACACTGTCTATGTGGTGCCATATGCAATATTTATTCAAGTTAAATGTGACAAATTTATCCAGAAGATTAATTGATTTAATCTCATACTTAAATTCAATAGTAGCCTAATGATACAGTTGCATTTCAAAATGTTTCACATTGGGTTTTCACAAAAGATTATTCTCAAATAAGATTATTTTCTTTAAAGGGCAATTTGGTCTTTTCTCCGAAAAAAGAAAAGGGGGGTTGTCTTATATTCGGGCCAATACCGGACAGTATACTAGTGCAAGATGTTTCCTGCCTGATCACATAAAAATACCAAGACAACAAGAGGCAGCTAGTGGTTAAAGGAAAGCACCGGAGTGAATTCAAGCAGAGCCCTGTTGAAAGAGCTTGCTAAATGCACTAGTTAGTGAGAGGAACAAAATAATTTGAAACAGCACAGACCGATCGCGAACGCAAAAACGAACAAGCACCTTACACTGAATCCATGGGACCTGACTATTCAAAACAGAAAGTTAGATCTAAGGTGCCGTTTGCTCAATGTAAAGTGTTTTTTGCGTTCGTGTTAGGTCTATGCTGTTCGAAATTCTTCCATTTCATGCAAAATATATTGCTGTTAGAAGGCTCGTCCAGCAGAGCTATGCTTAAAGGTATAATCCGGAGTGAATCAACACGTAGTCCTGCTGTTTTATACTGCTAAGCACTACTGAAAGCTACTTCAATGTTTGAATTTCGTGCATCGTAGACCGAGTTTGCGAAATGGCAGCTAACACTTACTGAATGAGGCATGTCAAAAACGAAACCTAATCGATTTGCTTTCATTTTGAAATGCCCCATTCTGTTACTGTTAGCTGGCATTTCGCTATCTCAGTCTGCGTTCCATGAAATCGAGTGATTGAGGTGGCTATCATTAGCGCTTGGCACTATAAAACAATAGGGCTACAGTATTAGCTTCCTATAGGCTGTATAGACAAGTGGTGGGTGTAATTTGTTTAATCTAGATTAATCTCTCTGTAATATTGGAATTAATGTAGATTAATCTAGATTAAAATGACTCATTTGAATCATGCCGAAGGCATTCATAATATGTACATTCTACGGTCTTTCAGAATGGGTTTCTCAAGCCAGGTGGTGCTAGACCAGGGACTCTAGTATCTCCTGTTTCCATGTTTCCAAAATGCATCACAAACTGCTTCAGAAAGCTGTTCTACTTTGAAAATTGGTGATGAAAATATTTCAAATTCTTTTTTAACTTGCTCTCACTTGTCCACTGTAGGCCGCTCAATCGTTAAATTTTGTCAATTTGTGGTGATAAATGTGCCTCCAAGGTAGGATTTTGAAAATAATAAACAATGAGACTAGAGGACTTAAACTAAGGGAACAAAGCAAATGTATAGTTTTTTTTAAATATTAAAAAACAAAGTTGTTTCATAATAATTTCCATTTAATCTCCAACAAACTGCAATTCAAATATTTTTGTCAACTACAAACAACTCATAGAAAATATAATAAAATTTATCAATAATATATTTCTATTAGTGGTAGGCCGTTAACAGCGTTAACATGCTGCGTTAACATCAGACTCTTATCGGGCGATAATTTTAGATTAGAGTAACGGCGATAAACAAATTAACACCGTTAATCTATTCTCAAAGTTGTCTCCCTTATTAGGGATGGTACATGGCATATCATCGCTCCCCATGGGCCTTTTGGGAAGGGCTTTCTCTGCTGTTTAACCCTGCTTGGGGTAAATGCATAGAACATTTTATTCACAAATACGTTCAACTCACACAACCAAACTAAACTTAACATATATAATAACATAGGCTAGGCCTACAAGTAGGCATGCTGTGCTGTAAAAGTACACTAGGGCTATGCCATGCTTAGGCTACTATACTAAAGGCCTATAGACATGTTTGTGTTGAATAGCACAAATTGGAAGCGTAAATAGGGTACAGACGCTGATCCTAGCGATCTCAGTTTAGATTCCGTCATTGTATATTCATATAAATAAAAACAGGTTGTATTTGGCTATATACATTACTCTAATCTAGACTACGTTCACAATGAGAAAAGGGTGCTTGTGGCACTTTGAAAATTACTTTCCATGTCATCTTTGTTAATGTTACCACTGACATTACATTAAGAACTAATATGAAATAATAAGAACTGATCTGAAATAATAATCACATGGGCCTACCTGCTTGTTTATGTTGCAAGTGTCTGACAAGCACTATCATTGACTAGCCACTATATTGTTGAATTTGAACATGCAAGGGGCATGTTCACAATCACTCACGCATTTTCAGAACCAAGTGGAGCAGTTTTCACTATACAACCATAATTTTATATCTTGATGTACTACGTGAACGTAAGCCATTAAACCATCACTTTAATGGAGAAATCCAGCGTAAATCACTCCATAGCCCTGTTGTTCAAACTCACCAAATACTGTAGGTACTGCAGGAAAAAGAATAAGACAGTTTGATGAAGCATACACCTAGCAGCAGTGAACCAACAACTTAGTGAACGGGGCATAACAACTTACATTCAGTTTCATTTCATTATGCCCCATTCAAACAATATCAGTAATCAGTTTGTTATTTGATCTATGTAGCATCAAATTTTCTAATTCTTTTTCTTACAAACAGCATTCAGGTACCTGGAACGCTGGGCTACTGACTGATTCACACCGGATTTTTTCTTTAATGTCACTTCAAAAAAGATTTTTCAAACCTTGAAAAATGTACATGTTATTTCAGACTTTTGAAATATTTTCTTAGGATCCACAGGTTCCCTGAATCTGAATACAGCCAATTCAGGTGCAAACAATTAAATGCTGTGCATGTAAACATAATCATTGATGTGGCAATATTCAAGTTCACATTCTATTTACTTATGAATTACGCTAACAATGTAAAAAAAACAAACCCAAACAAGTAACAGACTTACTACTTGGAAAGGGAAACTCCTTGTTGCAGTCAAGATGTAGCTGCGCCTCTAGGGATAGAGTTTCAAAGCGGTTTACAAAAAATTCCCAACTCAGAGCAGGAATATCCTTTTTCAGAGAATGCAGGAGCAGGAGCTTGCCGAGTATTATTGGACGATCTCGTATCACTGTGTCAAACTGGAAGTCCAGGCATAGACACAGACCCTGACAGAATTACACAGATTTAGTTGTTCCTATCAAAACAGACACTAAAGTACAACATTTTTTATAACAATGCGTCTTTCAGAAAACACAATGCATAGGAACACAGCAGCAAAAAAAAGTGTTTCCCATTTCACTACTACGGTATAACAGCCTACTCAGGGCCGTTGCAACAAGGCACGCAAACCAAGCAATTGCCTGGGGCCCCCGCTTCAATCCCCCTTAAGAGGCCGCATCCTTATGCCCCACCCACTGGCTGGCTGCCAAAAAAAGGGGAGGTTTGGTTTTTAACATGTTTAGCCCCTTTTCTGGAGTATCTAGGATGAAATAGAATCATCAACACCAAAATTTTGATGATTGCTCCTGTCTCTGATATTTGGCTCATTTAGAATCCCCCCTTTTCTGCTTCAGAATGGCTCCTTTGTGCATGTCCAATAATGTCCTCAAAACAACCTTAAACCTTTGTTTTAAAACTTGTGCTGCTCAAGTGTTTAGTGGTGTTTGCCTGGGGCCCCCAAATACCTTGACAGGGTACTTGCTCTTTTTCCAAATCAAAATTCCAGACTTTTTCAAAACTGATATTTTTGTTCCCCAAGACCTTGACTTTAAATACTTTTACACTTGTGTGCCCACTGCCTACTTTATTGGTTGACATACCGGTTAATTTAGATAAAACACCATAGACTACGGACGCAGCCTGACCAGAAGCTACACACGCTTCGGATTGGATATCATTCCAGGAGGCTATACATAATAAGTACGATACGTATCCAATACATTATGTGACTGGTTAATGAAATAATAGTTTTTACATCCTTATACTATTTATTATTTCAAAATATTCTGTGTCTTTGAGCATACTTTTTTCCATACTTTATTAAGACTTTCATACAAGATCCAAGACTTTTCAAGGTCTGGAAAACAGCATTTCAAAATTCCATACTTTTTAAGACTTTCAAGACTTGGGCAAGCACCCTGCTTGAAACGGCCCTGAGCCTACTACTAATACCTCTGCAATTATAATATGTTGCTCAATGCTATTCAAATATACTATCTCTAATCACCTGTAGAGCAGGGCATTTGATTGTGTCAAGAAGTAGACGGGCTCTTGTGGCAACAGCAGGGTTCACATCCTCCACACTGGCAAGAAAGCAGCAGAAGGCATGGGCCAAAGAATACTTCAGCAGGTGGCTCTTGGTCACCGCACCCATGTCCAGGAAACGACACAACACTGCAACTCTCTCAACTAGGAGGAAAACATTCATAAAACTAATTTAGGTACAAATAACAATTCAACCCGAATTCTTCCCATATACTAGTTATACAGTAGCAGTTACCTGCACACTCACTCTCTATTGCTACACAACATGCCTCACACACACATTAGTATTTATCTAGTGTTGGGCAAGTTACTTTTAAAAAGTAATTAGTATTTATTATTATACAGTTATCATTACTTACTACTTACTTACTTGATATCTAAAACATGTTAAAATACTGTAGGGATAGACTATGTCGAGAATTTGCCCCGATCCCCTTGTCATAGAACTTCAAATCAACTGGAGGTTATTTTCAATAATTTGTAATAAATCAGTTTATGTCATACATCAGCTTTAATATCAAGAAAATAGATATAGGCATGGGCTGGGATTTTCAGCTGGAGGCAGATTTTTTCAGTTTTTTTTTCTGCGTTTTCTGCGCTCAACGCGAAATGCAGATTTTCCGCCTGTCCGCAGCAGGCAAAGAGAGCAGAGAAAAATTAAACTCAGCGTGGAAAATCCGGACAAGTCACTCGCGTATTGGCTGTATTCCTTTCATTCTCGACGTAGAAAACGCAATATTTTCAAAACCTTTGTCATGAATAGAAGTTTTTATTACATTTCTAGTGAGAATTTTATCTTTACTTTCATAATCTCTATTCATTCAGACAATAGAATCTTTACTCAGTTTGCTTAGCAAAATGAGCACTATGATAAGCGAGTTGAACCTGTGGTTGCCTTTGCAATGGCAGGCAAAATCCACTCCTAAAAAAAATCTGCTCGTTTTCAAAAAAATCTTTCGTTTTCACCACCTTGCAGATTAAATGTGTAAATCCACGTTTGGTCTGATCGCAGCCTTAGGCTATATTTTTTGCACATATCACCGGGGACCGCCGCCCATTCCAACCTCCCACCATTCCAACATGTCACCACTCCGACATTCTTTTATTACAACACCAACCATCCTGATATTTTTAATATCGCTATTCCGACAACTTACCCAAGGACGTCCCTAATTTGGGGCATGTCTATTATTTGTTTGTTTTTGTAGAGATCTTAATAGATTTTGTCACTCTTGTTATTTTGTGCTTCCAGCAAACTAAGTTAGTAACTACGCTGTTGGGAAACAAACCCCTTGACAAGAGTCCCTAGATATCTTATGGTTTATCCCAGGCAAGTCCACAAATCTGTTATGAACTCGTGACCCTCCTGGCTCGTTTACTCCCAATCTGCATGTGTGTGTGTGTGTGTGTGAGGAAAACTAGTCAGTGCTAATCAAGGCTATAGCCCCACACACCTGAGGCCACACAAGCCACACATGCTATATGTCAGTGTACCTGGGTGTGTGCAATTTTGTGACAATATGTTCAGTTTGGCTAAACTTTGATGCTGCTTCTCAAAATCAATTGGCTCAGTTGGAGATGCATGTCCATCTCAGGGTTTGGTCAGGTTTTGGGTGGATTATGCACCTTCGTTTCACAAATTACAATGTTGGAGCCTCTGAATTGAAATTATTATTTGGGCATGACATTCCAATTATACTGTAACATTTACCAACACCAGCCTTATGCTGACACTGGGGCAAAATTTCACAAAGTTTCATAAACAGTCCTGTCATTCCTAGGCACAGATTAGTGCTGAATTCTACATTTGTTTGTTAAATCATGGTGAATGTGCCAAAACAATACACTATGATCAATTAATGGAAAGTGGATTTTCAGGAAGAACTTTCACCTGTTTCAAAGCGAATCTTCCAGTCCTTACTATTGAAGTTAGTATCCACAAGCCTCCAGAAGATGTCTGCTCCATGGGAGAGTGAAAGGGCATGAAGCAGCTGGGGCACGGCTAGGGAAGCTAGTTGGCAGAACTCCGACTTCAGCATGTTCCACAGACTAAAGAGTCAAACAATCAGGTTACAATGAAAGCATTGAAAACATGAACAACTTGCATCTTATTTAAGCACTTGCATGAGGACATTTAGAGGTAAGGGATCTTGATCAAATTCATTACATATGAGTGGTGTGAAATTATGGCTTTTCACTATGTTGATAGCAGTCGGGAAAGGCCTATGGTGTTTAAATGTGCTCAGAGTATTCGACTCCCACGCCATGGTTTTGTTGTAGCTGACGGGAGTGGCGTGTTCGAGACCCGAGTGCAGCGTGGACTGCCCCCGGCTACACTAGGGTACTTGAAGTGGTTGCTAGAGTAGGTATGGTGGTTGCTAGGGTGGTTACTAGGATAATCATGTGGTTGCTAAAGTTGGTTGCAGCTGTAGAAAAGGTTGTTAGGGTGTTTGCCCTGTCAGGAAATGATGACAGCCGGTCAACAACCCCTTACATATTTTGCCAAAAGGTTAGAGTAAAGTTTGTGGTAGAGGGGCTCTCTTACATAACTGCACATTTACAGATATTAGGGATGTCCCAATTCAGCCTTTTGCACTTCCGATCCGATACCGATATTGTAGCTTTTAATATCGGCCAATACCGATACCGATCCAAGCATATAAACTGCTCACAAAAAGTAAGGAAACTTGATTTTGGCCCATTATATCTCCCCTTAAGTAATATCAACCCCTAAAGTGTTTTATATCATTTTCATCGCTGATTTGTCACCTTTACAATGAGGTATAGCTTGTAAGCATCAGGCAATCATGGAATGCGCAACACAGTCAAATGTGTGAGAAGTGCATATAACTATACCTCAAGCTATACCTCTCTGTAAAGGTGACAAATCAACAATGAAAATTATATAAAACACTTTTA